>OMLM01005218.1:1738-17440 GCA_900302695.1 Helostoma temminkii | reverse complement strand
ATGCTAAACAGGTTCGCACTAGTGTCTGACAACTTTCTAAATGAAGCTCATTATGTCCTCATTGATTTTTCATATTCCTTCTCACCGGTAAATACCCCCCAGGTGCTCTTCTTACACTCCGCCCCTCCCACCCTGCTCACTGCTCCACCCCATCTCTCTCTCTCTCTCTCTCTCTCTCTCTCTATCTGTCCATGGTACCCGTTCTATCCATCCATCTATCTAGTGTTGTGCCTGGTTTTTATCAGCCGCTCCCTGAGCAGCAGCAAACAGCAGAACACTTAAGTGAGCTGAACGGTTTCCAATTAGCAAAACAAATACCTCCGCTCACTCTCACCGTGTCACATAGTGCCTCAGAGAGCCTGGGCGGCCATTACAGACAATTAGAATTTAATAAGCCCAATATGCTCACTGTACTAATGGAGAGGGAGGAGGGGAGGAGACGAGGGAGAGCGAGAGATCTGCCCTCATCAGGCCTTTCTCTTTCTCCCTGGGTTGCTATATATTTCTTATTGCTTTAAATCCATGCAGTTGTCCTGGCAGCTTGTTCTTACTTGAATGTTGTCAGGGCTTTCCAGGGTAATCTCAGTCATTGTACAGCCCTCTCACTTTCTCTCTATCGCTTTCCCACCAATATCACGTTCTCACTCTTTTCTTCTCCTGGCCCTTCTTCATACTCAGACCTATTTCGTTCCATTCCACCCCCCTCACTGTTCATATTCATTTGTTCATACCCTTATCTCATTCTATCCCAGTCCTTCCCTTGCTCTCTCCATTTCTTTTTTTCCTTAATTTCTCACTTGTCTTCCTTTCTTAGTGTGGTTCTATTCCTTTACTCACCCCCCAACTCTACTTTACATTCTATCTCACTTTAAATTCTCCCTCTTACTCGTCAACCTCTCTGCTAAACTATCACACCTTTTTCATGCTCTCCTTCATCCTCTCTCCAACCTCAGTGTACTGTATCTCTGCTCAGTCTGTATCTCTTCTCGGGCTCCTTTCTCCGTTTCGTCTGTGTTGTAAGGCCTTATGAAATGAGGTGATACAAATGGCATTTTATGGGGCTGTGCAGCACAACCAGGTCGAACACGGTAGGCAATCATAAAAGCCATTGTCTGCTGCGCGTGCCACTTTTAATGTGTTCCATTTGATTTAATGCAAGCGATAGGTGAGGCAGGAGCGGAGGTTAGGCCTCTGAGGTGGGGATGAGAGGGAAGGGAGAGGTAAGGATGGAGATTAAGGGGATAAAGAGACAGGGTTAGAGAGAGATAGGTGGGAATAAGTGAAAGAGAGGAGAGAGTGGTAACTGTAGTCCTCACTCCTGGGTTGAAATAATAAGGGACAGCCTCCGTGATATATAATTTCTGGGGAAGAAATGCCATTAGGATGAGAATGAAAATGGAATGCATGCAGGGGAGCAAACCATGGTATAAAGACAGATGAACAGACAGGGGAGAGTGAAATATTAAAAAATAAATGCAATATCCAATGCACAAAGTGATTACATTGCCAGAGGGTAGCAGAGGTGTGAAGATTCTGATGGCTTTTTTGTGCTTGTAAAGCCGTTCATTTAAAAGAAAGGCGTATTTTCATCCAGATGGAGACCTTGTAGGTATTACCAATACCTACGCCCACGCCTCCACCCCAGTTTAGGAGAGATATGTGACAAGGGTAATTGCATAAATCCGTCGTTAGTGCACAAGATTGGATGTATGATTCAGACTTTAGACACTTTTATACTTCTAAGTCCATTTCTGTCAGGAAGGGCGAAGGGAGGGTGGGGGGTAGAGGTGCTGCTGTTAGTTGTTAGAATCTAGTGCCTCAGCAGTTCAATTACACTCACTTGGATGAATAGTCCGAGACTGATGAGTTCCACGAAACATGCTGTGTATGGCTCTTGCACAAAGAAAAAAATGAGCCTGATGAACTTCTGTGCTTAATACAGAGGTGGAAACAATGCATCAGCCTCGTTTGACTGGTTTAAATAAATAGGTTTTGTACGGGAGGCACGTACAAAATGCACATGCACACACAAACTGTCTATTCTAATCTTATTTTTTCTTGCTTCTTGATTGCTCCTATTTTTCTACATTTTCATCCACTTCACTGTCTTCACCTTCTTTCTGTTTCTATTGTTGTTGTTATTTATCAAAGTCATCACCATAGTGGATAGGGTTGACATTGACAGTGTTTTGTTGCTCTGAACTGTTGTAATTAGTTGTTATACACATTATTCACGGCTGACATTTCAGACATTTTGTATTGAGATTGCTTTCATATTAGAGCTGCACTCAAATATTTGGATATTTATTTGTTGGGTAGGTATTCAGATTTTAATTTTGATATTCAGATATTCATTTGTCTTTTGTCTTGTGCTTGAGCACCTGACATTCCTCTCATTCACTGAGGTAGATGTGTGTATTTGAAAATAATTCATATTTGACTTTTTCCGTCTTGCTTGTTTCAGTGATTTGAACAGCTTATGGACATATTTGTCATTTATCAATTACAGTTTCGGGAACTGAGCGATCAGGTGGGACAGGCTGGGAGTGGGGAGTAGCTGGGATGCAGACAGTTGCCCTCTTGTAGTTCTGCCCCTGCAATAAAGCTCTGGACATCACGTGACTTTCTCAGACTGTGACTACTGATGGAGCTGCTGGTGATTTTTCTGAATGAGCCAGACAGGTTCATCTTCTGTTGTAATTTACTACAAAAAGGATTATAAATGTTTTGTGGATCTGGTTATGCATTTATATGAACAGTGAGAAAGGGATTCTGGACATTTTTTAAAATTGTAGTAAGTGTTGTCAAACCAGATTATTAGACTGTAAATTGATTGATTGGTTATCGGCAGGTTAGCGCTATCTCTGTGACTCAAGTGTAATTACATGAGACATACAAGCTGGGGCTACAGACCTGCACTGTTCTGACATCTTTATACACTGTTACTTCATCATAATCAGTATTAGCTCAGGTTTAGGTTACCGGTGTGTGTTTGTGAAATGTTATATTATGAAGCAGTACATTACATATACATATAAAGCAGCATTACCAAGTTAAAATAAAAATACCTTTAAATTCTGTGCCAATTATAGGGTTTAAATATTCATGTTGTGTACAACCAAAAGCTGCAGTTTCCGTCTGATAGTGTTTGTTTCAGCAGTGGTGCTCAGACCCAACAAAAAACCTAAACCATTTATGTTTTTGAGGAAAATGCATTTTGAGGGACAAAATTATTTTATGTGGCTTGAATTAATTAGTAGCCAACATTTTTAAACACCTCTGTAGTTTGTCTAACTACACAATTGTGACCTGTTCCCAGTGCATCTTGGTTTCATTTACACCTGATTTTTTGTTAAGATACAGTGCTTCATGTGCCAGGGGCTTGTAAGATGAATTCAACCTTGAGGACACACAACCAGAAATGTAAATCAATTATTCTGCACCAATAGTGCAGCTGATATAGTGGCCTTGACTCAACATAATGCTAAAGCTTAATGGTGGTTATGGAAAACCATATCCAGTGGTCTCACATTTCATTAACATCTACATGTGTCATAGGTGCTGTTTTAATGTATTTTTGTTAATTTCCTACTACCCATGTCTATTCTAGTTACAATGCGCTTTATTATAAATTTGTTATTTATGTAAATGACAAGCAGAATAACAGGACATTGTTGAGTACTGGTTGAATGTGGAACAGTGGCCACAGTGATCAGCCAACCTTTGTGTTTCAGCCTAATAGCTATATACACCCTGAGAGCAGTCCTGTGATAGTCAATGAGCACTTTAGTTTTAGAGCACCATGGGCTAATTAGCTTGCCTTCCCAGCCTGTCAGACTTGGCAAGAACTCCCTTGTTTCCTTCTCTCTCAATTTTTGTATTTTCTTTCTGTGTGCAAAAAAACAACACATTTTCTAAAGTCTTTCTCAGCACCATCTGAATATAGGCTGGTGACCATAGTTGATTACTGTTGCAAAGCAGCATCTACATGAGTTTTTGGTTTACTGGACCCAAGCTTCATTGACAAAAACCCTATCTTGTATCCCTCAGGATTACATCCATTTTGACTATTTCTGCATTGGTACAATTTCGGCTATTTTTTTACCAACAATGCAAGAATGAAGGCATCTTTGATGTAGGAGAAGTATGAATGTAGAGGCTGTGGTTGTGGTGGAAGATGAACCTCTTCACTCAACATCATTTAGGGTTTTGTACAATCATCCCATGGAAAAAATGTTATGATGGTGGTGGTATAACTAAGTGTGATCTATGCAGTGGTATACTCCCCGAATAACTGAAAGGGAATTACCACCAATAAAAAAAAAAGATCAGTTTAAATGTCATAAAAACTAAAGAAATTATGACAACATCTGCACCACTGTAGCCAAGTTAAAAAGGTGTGGATTTCAACGTTGGCATTTACCAGCTTTAAGGTGTAATATTTAAAGCATTTAAAGATGTAGTATGTAACTTTATTATTTATGTTAGCACAACAGATATTTGTTTCCAAAAGTTTTTGAGCAAAACCAATCACAAAAATATCAATCAATTCTGCTTGATTAGTACTGTAAGAATTAGGGCATTTCACTACCTAAAGCACTGGGCAGAGGGTAGCAGAACACACCTAAGCAGGAAGAGCAACAGCTGGGCATTGGCATTTTCAAGCTGAAAGCAGTTTTACAACAAAAAAATTAAACCCATTTACCACAACTTGAATATATGCTGATTCCCTCATATGATCGTTTTGGAGGCTGTTGCAATGTGTTGCCTTAAACTAACAGAAGGTGTTACACTTCTGTCCCCAGTGCCCTAGATGATAATGTCAAGGTGGCTGTAAGCTGAAGCTCAGAGGAAGTTGGGTGATGCAGCAGGACAAGGACCTAAACGTTAAGGTAAATCTACTACACAATGATTTCAGACACACAAAATCCAACTTTTGGAGTGGCCCAGTTAGAGCCCAGACCTAAATCCATAGAGATGCTGTGGAATGACATGAAGAGACTCCTAAGAATGTGGCTGATTTGAAGCAGTTCTGTGAAGAAGAATGGTTTACAATTCCACCTGGACTTTGTGCAGGTCGAAACAGTGGGTGACCTTATAAAAACATTGGTGGTAACTGCCAGTAACAGAGCATTTAATTCAGTGCTGGACTTGATTGGGTCTCTATCTTATTGAGACCATCCCTCCATTACATATCCATATGTATGAGCAGAGTGTCCCAGACGCTCACTCTATGCTGAATTTGACAATGAGATCTAAGCCAAAGCCACCCCCTGACATCATATTTCCTGATGGAAAGCCAAAGGGATCCTAAGTCACTTGTGCACCTGCAGTCGGTGCCTGTCTCCCTACTGCACAATTTTGAGGAGGTGGCTCCTTAGCACTTCTGGGAACCTGCAGCCAAATGCTGGTGGTCGGTAGCGTGCACCCAGTTTGCTAGATGCGACAGAACAGGCAGCAGATCAAGTGGGGAGTGTAGCAAGTCCACTGCACCACCAAAAACATCAGGGAGGGATCAAAGACACTCTCTATGCTAATTTGAATATAGTCAAAGCCACGCACATCAGCAAAAAAAAAAAAAATGAGTGGCAGAAGAAAGATATATCATCCAGAGTCAGTTTGAAATATCCACTAATTCTGTAATTAATTATGACCAAGAAGATAAAATATCTACTTGCCTCATTTTAAGCATTTTAAGCAGCACTCCCTACTGTATGATAACGTATGTCCACTCCCACGTGAGGTTAAGCCAAGTGCATGTCAGTCTACAAATGGTTAAACTGGTACAAACTGCCAATAACTGTGTATGGATGTAGACTCACTGTTGCTTTAGACACATCGTCCAGTCAACCCTAGACAGTTATGAAACTAGCGTCACTCACATGTGTGAGCACACAAACAGGTCCCAGATAACCCAGTAAAAACAAGACAAAATACTTTAAAATGGTAACACTTACTGTATGAATCTGAAGCAGACCCAGGTTTAGGTAACAGACAGTAAGAATAAATCCGTCTTTGAGCTCCAGTCTTGAAGTTAATTCAGCAGCACTGTACACAACAGTCCTCACTGGTATAGTAAAGCAAAATATGCTGTGTGTCCACCTCTGCGAGGACCAGTCTAATAAATGCACTAGGAATGATAGGAATGAGTCTTTTGTGTTCATGCATACATCCAGTGGTTAGCAACATGCAGTGGACAGCAGTGCTACTTTCTGCTGTTTGTATAGTAAGGCCATTGTAGTAAGACCACTGTAGTAAGAAAACTCTTACAAAAACTGGAGCAATCAGCTGAGGCTGGATAGTGACTGGCTTGAGTGTGCTTTGAGGTTGGTGTGGGGGAAAATCCGAATTGGACGATTTAAGGGCAGGATTGTACCAAACATAAAAAACAAAGCAGGAAAAAAAAAAAAGCACTAGCACTATAAAAATAAATTGAATTGAATGAATTTGATATGTTGACATTGATGTTACATATTTTTTTACAAAAACATAGTTGCAGTTGCAGTTTTGTTGTATAGAAATATCATTTGTAGGAGATAGGACTGAATAGAGGAGAGTGGCCAATCAAATCCTACCTTACATCGATGTTTCAGGAGCAAAATAAAATAATTCGATGCTATAGAAACAGACTGACAGAAGTATTCAAATGACTTAGTCTTTGGTAAAATAACAGTTCTGCATCCTAAGATCTTCTTCGCTGCTGATGCAAGCTATTTTCCCACCCTCACTCTCCTCCCATTTAATCACTGCATGTAAATCAAACAGAGAAAGAAAGCACTAATTTAAACCTGCTTGAATAGTTTGGGTCCCTATGGGGACTTAATAAGGTGGAGTGTCTTGCTGTGATGAGAGCGGATTAATCCCTTTTTTAAAAGATTGTGACATAAAAACCTAAACTTGCAGGCAGATGATTAATAGAGTGGGAAATAAGGGAGTGCCGTTTATTAGCAATGGGTGTGCTCTGCAGGATGTAGAGCGACTTAAGACAATACACACATACCATACACACACTTGCAGCACTTATCATGCCTGAGGTGCAACCTCACCCAGGTATTTGTAAACAAGCTGTATGTCTCTGTCACTATAATTATAATTTCTGGACACCTAACTGGATTGATTCATAGAGATGGTGTTTCCTAATTACACCGAAGGCCTTTTTTTTTCTCCACTTCTGATTAAATTAAACTTGTTCGACAACTCGCGAGTGCTTGTTTGCCACTGTTTAGACACACAGAAAAGGAATTCATATTTACACTGTTTTCTAAGATATTTGCCAATGAATCTATCCAAGAATGCAAGCCAACTCAACATTGAAGGCCAATCGTTTATGTCAAAGATGTTGCAGGCATTTGGTCATAAAAAATCTGTTCAGATAACGACGCAAGATGAAAATATTAGATATCGGGAAAACTATTACCAATCATTCTGATAAGGAATGTGTTTTCGGTGCTTGTTGAGATATGTTACTCAAATCTGGCCTCCTAAAAATTGTGTTTCTACAATCACGTTTTTGTGAGAAACATAATTGCAACCTGGTTAAGTTTTCAATTAACCATAATAATTACCATATGTTCAAAACTATATAGTTAAGTTGCAAATATGTTAATACTTTACACATCAATTAAATGTATATGGGCCACATATTGTTTTTTGCCAAACAACAACACCCCATTATCTTGCAGGTACAAAAGGTACAACATCCAGTTTTATGTTATTAAAATTATAAAAGTTCAGCTCAGTGAACAATTGTGTTTTGGATTAAGAGAGAAAAGAACAGTTACATCCAAATTTAAACAAACAAACAAACAAACAAACACTTGGTCTCTAACCCTAACCAAAGTCCTTTTCTTGCTTAAACACAACCTCACACTGGGCTCTGGACTTAAACTTGGGTCTGTGATTTGTCTATTTCAGCATGGCATACAGCAGCACAGCACAATGATTACACTCACTACAAAAATATAATTGCAGTTTCAGTTTAGTACAAATGTAATTTTTAGGAAAACAGGTTTGTTAGTCTGATAAACTACCAGATAGCATGGCAAAAAATCTAGCCAGTGTTTTTTGTGTGGTAACAATGTAATCTCAAACTCAACATATTTAAAATATCGCCATAATGTGTCCAAGCCTAAAAAGAATAAGGGTATGTAACTTTCTGTGTATTCTTGATCATTTCCCACTACAGCACTAGCACAAACTCAGAATCTACACTGGGAGATAAAAAAAAGTTGAATTCCTAGTTTCTCAAAGTATATGTACAAATATTTCTTGTGTGCTCTGTCTTGCGGCGCTTGCTGTGTGTTTGAGGTTGAACTTGCCCCTACAGGCCTTCACAGAGAAAGCTTTCCACTGTCCCCTTCTGTAGAGAAAATACACACTGTGAGCATCTGCCCGTCTGTGAGGAGAAAATAAAACGTGACTGCTGCCTCAGCTGAACATCAGAATTTGAAGAGAAGTCTGAAAAATGGCTTCACTTCCAACAGACATGGGCTCTGTAATCTGCTTTTAGAGGTTCCACAGAGTCTCTTTATAAATAATTTGCTCATTTCTGTAGTTTGAAAAGGCAGGAATTTGCTTTGAAATATTGCATTTACAAATCTTCCTCTAAATTACTGCTCTGTTCCATTCTGAATGGATAAGTAAATCTCTGTTCATACTGCTGCACCTGATAAATTAAATTATACATCTTCCTTCATTCTAATCATTAATTTATGTATAAGATGGAACAATGTGTCAAGTGAATTAGCCTCCATGTCTGTGATCCGCACTCTGTCAAACAAAAAAAAAAAACTGAAGTGCTACTTGAAACAGTGATCTCATATGCATGAATTTACACTCGTTCCTTTCTTCAAAGCAAGAAAATCAACATTATTGAACTATTCACTACGATCACTGTTTACAAAGCAGCGGAAGATGAAAGATCGCTTGTGTTCAGTGTGTGATACGGAGGAGGAAAACGCAGAGATACAATAGGGTGAGAACAGAGGAGGGGATAGACAAGCTTTACTTTGAAAGAAAAGAAGAAAACACAGACACAGAGGAAGGAAAAGACACAATCGGCAGAGACGAGGAGATACTTTGACTCAGTGCAGAAATGCTGCAGCAGCACCACTCCCCCACCACCACCACCCTTACACCATCCCTGTAATCATTTTCAACATATTAAATTTGGATTAACAACAATAGCTGAATTACAATATGAGCTAGCAAGGAAATTATTTTCAACTGTCTAATGAAATTCATGAAACAATGCCTGCACCGATTCCCTGCCTCCAGGTAGACTCACTCACTTTCACTTGAACACAAAAACACACATGTACATATGAACCCAAAGGGGTTGATTAGGAAGTAATAATAGAGGGTCTGCGGTGTAATTCTGCATGAAAGCAGTGGTGGGTGCATTCTTTACCTGCAGTGTTTGTCTAATTACGTATAGAAATGCAGTAGTAGCTTACAGTAGGTTAAAGGTTAGGTGTATCGTGACTGTCAACACTGTATGAAGTCAGTAACTACAGCAACAGGAGCCTAAGCTTGTGTGTGTGTGTGTGTGTGTGTGTGTCACATATACATACAAAGAAGGCATCAGGAATTCCAATCTTTCAACACTAGGCACTCAGGCGCAATCCACATTAAATCTCATATATTCATACAAATGTAATAAAATCTAATTGAATGAGTCTACAGTAGTGGCCCCCCCTCAACTTTTCTCCCTCCGAGATGAGTCCTCGCTCAGCTACCTCATACTGTGATGTGCCGAATTATTTCATGAGCCGCCAGCTTGTGCACAGAGCACAGCATTCACTAGAATGTTGTGAAATGTTAGGACGCCTCTCTCCCTGTGTACTTTTCCTCCTCTGGGTCAAACTAAAGCCCTGTAGGCCAACACAGTGATCGAATGAGACAGTGTCCACACACACGTGCCTGTATGCATGCACATGCGTGTACGAGTGTCTGTTCATGGAATATGCATGTGTGCATGTTTATCAGATTGTGTTTGTGTTTCCCATGTTGGGAATCAATGCGTTTCTTTGGACATAAATGTTCATGCCCACTGCGTTTGATCTTATATATGTGTACATGTGACTGTGTGTGTGTTCGTGGGGGTGGGTGTCCAATTGCGGTGTAATACCTGTGTGTTTGCCAGCTCCAGTCACGGTCAGTTGAGAGGGACTCTCCCTGATGGCGGTACCCCAACAGAGGAAACCTAAATCATGCTGACATGCTCCTGGCACACCCTGCACCAGTGCCAAATTGTTCCTGACAGAATCAAATGCATCCCATCGGGTGTTCAACAGCAGGCCAGCTCCCCTGACCTCTTCTTCTACTGCAAAGTCTAGGACACAGAGACAGATATGGTGGAAACAGAAAGTAGTATTTTTTAAAATGAGGCTGGTGCAAAGTGTGATTGTTTTGTCTCTTCTTCATCACCAGAAATGAGATAATAGTAATTGCAGTTTGACTGAAATGAAGCAAAATGAACAAAGTTTAACAGACACAAAGGCATGGAAGCTGAAGGTCAAAGCAGTTGTAGAGAAACTAAGTTTAATGAAAAAGTAAAAGGTTTGCATCTAAAAAAAGGAACAGTACCTGTCAGGGAAATGGTGGCAGGTCGAGCTCTTTTGTTGTATCGGTACACTTTAGTAAGGACATCTAAATGAATCAAAACTCTAAAGCTTTTTAGATGTGCTTCTGCTGATGGTGGCTCCTCAGGACTTCTGACTCATGCGGTCTGCTCCGGTCCAAGACACTCGTCCTACTCTCTCTCTCTCTCTAATCTCCTGAAAGGTTATTCTCTGATACTTTTATGCAATGCTGTAAGTGTGAGCGGCAAGATGAAGAAATTATTCATAGAAACAAACTATATTAATAGAAATGTTCTTTTTGAAACATGTAAAAGGCTTTCTGTTTGTTAGAATACAGATTCATGTGCATTAAAATGTGATTACTTCATCCAATGAAGATGCCAAAAAATGTTTCCTGATTGCAAATGAGCAAGACTGCGTGCAGTGAAGCCCCAGTCAATCTGCAGTTCAGTGCAATACAATTACCCCTTTCATCAGCAAAAACACAGTGAAGGCACAAACCAACTGGTCAAGTGGTTAAGTGTGAATGTAGAGTACCACTGGTGACTTGATAAAGGAAACCAAACTCAAATACGATTCATATTTCTTCATCATCTGTTCACTGGACCAATATGTGATACTTTCATATGTGAGAGAATGTGACCTACCCCCTGCAATTTGCCCCCTAGGTCACTGTTGCAAAACATTTCAGTCAATGTGCCTAATTAAGTGCCAGCTTATTAAATACAAGTCAAGCCAGTGAAGTGAAAAGAGGCATGTGAGCTGACATATGACACATGGTTCACCATCAGCCTACAGTCTCACACCAACTTCTGACCCTCACTTAATATGTACATGATGTGTGGATAATCAGGTAAAAGTCATCATGCCAATAAGAATGTCAGAGTCATTTCTGTGGAAGATTCAGCATATTCAAATCACAGTCATGTTTTAAACAGTGTTTTATTAATATTTGAGTAGATTCATATGAACTTACATGTTAATGTCTGTTATTATTGATGCTTAGTGGCTGGAAAACAGTAGTAAAAACTCTAAGAGCATAAGAAACTGGTCATTAAACAAGCAGGGCTCTGTGCACCCTGCTGACACTGTCTGCAAACTAGGTTTGTCGGAAAATGAATTTGATTGCCCCCCTTGTCTCCACCTATGCTTTCACACTCGTTATTTAAATTTCTGGTATGTTTGCATAATAGTGAAAGCGCAGCTGTATACCACTGTTGCCAGGAGAGAAGAGTATTGTCCATTTTCACGAATATAGGTTACATGGCGATCTGTGTACAGTATTGTTTATTCCTGCATGTGACATCAAGAGAGCAATCATCAGTCAGGTACTGCAGGAATGTCCCGACAGTTGCCAAGACGGTCCCAATAGAAGCTTTGCGTTCAGCAGTTTCAGTTATCATTTATCAGTTTTTCAGTTATCGGTTATCATCTACTGTGCATTAAAGTATCCCTAAATCTGTAGGAAGCTACAGTACCCATTCAAGCACGGAAACTCCACACAGAAAGGCACCCTGCTGGCCAGTGGATATGAACCCAGGCCGTTCTAGCTGTGAGGTGACAACACTAACCACTACACCACCATGCCAGGTGTATCACTCGCTAGTGTACCCAAATTATTTTTAACATTCACACAGTCCCCTATGCAGCAGAATGCTGCACTGTAGAGGATAAGCAGTGAAGGAGCACAGTTCTGCAACACAAGCAGTTTCAGATGGACAAAATGCATTAGAGGTCACTAAAAGCATCAGATTTTTTCAGTTGATACCAGTCCTATAAAACATGTTTATCACTTGACCTGTTAGCATAGTGTATATGTTATACTTATTTGCTTGTTTGAGTTGGTTGTTGTGATGTTGCTTTCTGTGTAATACTGTGATTTCATGTGGAGTTGGTCTAATGATGCAATGCAATGACATTTTGAGTTGTCATAATGTTGTGTTCAGTGTGGGCCCCAGGAAATGGAGAGAGATCCATTAGACTATCTAGAGGCACATATAAACCAACAATATCTGTATCTATAGCTAAAAAGAAAATAAAGATATTTCATACTTTGCAGAATCCTACAGACAGAAGGTCCCTTGATACAGCATCAGTTTCAAATATCAAATGATACCTTCATCAATCTTGAACCATCAAACCCAGCACACAAACAAAGACAGATGACAGATTGTCACATATACAGTAAACTAAACTTGTGGACCTTTACCTTTGGGTACTCTGGCCTGCACTCTAATCCCCTTAGACAAGAAAGTCAAACTTAATTCTTCTTCTCCCACAAAAAAAAAAAAGAAACAACTGTGAGATGATTATCTAAAGGTCAGCTTTCCATCTGCTCATTCCTCCCTTCATCATCCCAACTTTTCCACCAGTTAGCTCAATGGCATAAAGAGCATGAGCGGGCCTGAACATTGACTGAGTGCCTATCACAGCTGCCCACGTCAGCCATCGGCCTCACAGAAACAAGGGTTCTTGCCCGAGAAATGAAGTATGGATTTCTAATTTAGGGGGATGGTTGGAGATGTGGGTCATAGTTGCATTTATTTCGAGGCGCCTCAGCCCTATCACGCCTTCGATCACCTTTTAGTTGAGAAATACATACTGGGCTTATAATGGATGAGGGAGGCCATTGACGGTCAGGGTAGATGAGAGGTTTGCATTATGTATTAGCTTTATCCCGTGAATGAGTGGCTGTGAAGATAATCACTATCTGATGATCGTCATTTCTTTTGTTCCCAATGTGCCCTCCTGAAATGGTTATTACATAAACTGTACATTCTCTGTCTTTTGTGTGACAGACAAAGGGAAAGAGAGACAAAGAAAGAGCGACAGGGAAATGTACAGAGGGACTGAAAGAGACAGATAGGGTGGGAGATTCAGAGAAAACAATGCATACTAAAAAAACTAATATTCACTAAGCACCCACTACAATTACAGAGAGTGTGTTCAACTCTCTTGTCAAACCATACCACGTACTTCAATTTCACATTTCTACTCCTGCCTTACACGTTGCTGTTGCATTCGACTGTCATCCATTTTCTCACCGTGGCAAAGTGCAGGCAGACATGTGTGATCTGCCTGAGAGGTGTTCTCACACCTGCCTGTTTCTGGAGCGGAGGTCAACCCCAAAGATCTTTTTTTTTTCCTCCCTGGTACTAAATTTAGTTTGCTGACATATGTGAAAGTTTCCATCACCCTCTTAGTCATGGCAGAGTGGAGTGCCGACCCTCCATCAACAGTGAAGGACATTGCTTTTAGTTGTTTTGGTGAAGCCGCTGAGTATTACTGTGTGGAAAAGTGTACATTCAAACTCATCTTAAATGAGCAATTTATCTGGTGTCACAGGAGTTAGGACCTGTTACAACAGGCTTGCTCTGCTGTTGTAAAAACCAACGTCAGGGTCAGAGATAAATTGCTCTTGAAATGAAAAGAGTGCTGTAATATAAAAGTAATATGACGGAAATTGCTAAGGTACATTTCTACAGAAAGAGTAAACAACAAAAATATATCCTGCTGCATTTGGAGGTGTTACACAGTCTTTGCACTGACTTGATAATGATTACAGCTAATATGAAATAATTGCTACTGACTGATAATAAATCTAATGTACTAAAAGTAAGGAATACATTTTTCAAGAACCTGAGAATCAGAAATGAGTTATCAAGGTGCTAACGATGTTTGTTTTGCAGTTTCTTGCATTGCTTCTGATGTAATATTTTCACTAATGTAAATTTTCTAATGTTTTTTTTTTTTCCATCTGTAGAAACGTTACACCCGTAACCGTGGCAAACAGAAAGGGCATAAAGACAAGAAGGGAGTCCTTTCCTGTCGGCGACACACAGAAACACACATGCATGCACACACACACACACCGGCAAACCCACAAAGGGAAACATTATCTTGAGGCGATGGATCATGTAAATGGTATTTTGTCTACATTATGAGAATGTGGAAGATGTTTTTCTGCATGACTGAGGCGCTTATCAAGTGGGACTGTCTGTACCACCAACTCAATATATTTCATCTTCAGAGATGAGAGTGGGAGGCTGAAGAGAGTGAATATTTCTGTATGTTTGTATGTTTGTGTACCAGCTGTGGGGTATGTGTGCGGTGTGGGAAATAAAATAACTTTTACAAACCGTATTTCTTATCTGAACTCGAAGCTCAGTATGGGCTCCAGCAAATATACTGAACTGCGAGTAAGTGGAAAGAACTCGGAAAAGAAGTATTTATTAATTTGGTCAATCATAGCGACTCAAGATTTTCTCCATTTAAGTGACTCACATCTACAGCTTATCTAATCCAACTGGGAATAGACCTGAGTGACTCCACAAGTGCTAGAGGCTCCTTTGAGAAGCCTTTACTACTAGTAGGTACCGTCAAATACAAATTGTGAAACACTTATGTGTGGGTGTTTTCTATATTTCTTGAGGTTGTATCCTGGTTGAGTAACTACAAAACTTCAACTGAATTAGATCTATTGATAAAAAAAACCCTACTACCCCACTGAAAACTGTTTGGAGTGACAGTCTAATGTTTTTAACATGTAGCTAAAAACCTGAAAATGAGATCATGCACACAAATTATGAAATGATTATTAATTTAAAATGTTACACTGAAATAACTTATTTCTCACAGAGCTCGTGTTGTTGTTTGGAGCTACATGCTTCAAATCCTGGAGCTGTCCGTAACCAAACTATGAAATTAATACAGTTAAATTATTAATGTTACACATGTGTAGATGGTAGCATCTGAATACTAAAATTGCCCTAATGCGATTAGTAAGGCGACATTATCGTTTTGTTGTTGCAAGTCTATTGGTATTTTTAACTACATAAACACATGCAACACATGAATATTGTTTGCATACTTATTATGCAAAAATAAATAAGTGGTATTAATACAGCAACTTACTGAACCAGATAATTGGTTTCAGTTTAACATTACTGGCTTACAGGTAACTTCTGCTGACCAGAACAGTGGTTGTTACAAAAACTAGGCATGTTGTTTACATGTTTGGTAGAGGTGTCAAAGTCAATGTTTAACCTCAAATACTAATTATTTTGGTCAATGTAAAACGATAACCTATTTGGTCTGACTCTGACAATATTTTCAAAAT
>OMLM01005215.1:1896-30626 GCA_900302695.1 Helostoma temminkii | reverse complement strand
TGACAATCTGGTATTCAGCATGAGCTGGTCTAGATTTGATCTCTCTCACTTCCATATCCAGAGCATCATTGGTTACGGTGAAGTAAAGGTTCCTAACTGACATATTGTACTCTTGGATCCGCTTGTTGGACAAAGATACAGGAGCGGGAATAAAGTTAAAGAGACTATATTGTAAGGCAGGAAATGTTTTTTGCAGGAGATGGAGCCTGCAACCGGGATGACCAGGGGAGGCAGAGCTTCACTGGTGACTGGATCTTAAACGATAGGAGAAGGCATAGTGAGTACATTGCAGCTATAACTACTTCAACTCTTCTGGGAAGCCTGTCCACAAGGTTTAGGAGTGTGTTTATGGGAATTTTTGACCATTCTACCACAAGCGCATTTTTGAGGTCACACACTGATGTTGGAAGAGAAGGCCTGGCTCTCAGTTGCCACTTTAATTCATCTCAAATGTGTTCTATCAGATTGAGGTCAGGACTCTGTGCAGGCCAGTCAAGTTCATCCACACCAGACTCTATCATCCATGTCTTTATGGACCTTGCTTTGTGTATCGGTGCACAGTCATGTTGAAAGAGAAAGGGGCCAGCTCCAAACTGTTCCCACAAAGTTGGGAGCATGGAATTGTCCAAAATGTCTTGGTATGCTGAAGCATTCAGAGTTCCTTTCACTGGAACTAAGGGGCCAAGCCCAGCTCCCGAAAAACAACCCCACACCATAATCCCCCCTCCACCAAACTTTACACTTGGCACAATGCAGTCAGACAAGTACCGTTCTCCTGGCAACTGCCAAACCCAGACTTGTCCATCAGATCGTCTCCACTGCTCTGGAGTCCGGTGTTGGCGTGCTTTACACGACTGCATCCGACGCTTTGCATTGCACTTGGTGATGTATGGCTTGGATGCAGCTGCTCGGCCATACAAACCCATTCCATGAAGCTCTCTGCTCGCTGTTCTTGAGCTAATCTGAAGGCCACATGAAATTTGGAGGTCTGTAGCGATTGACTCTGCAGAAAGTTGGCAACCTCTTTGCACTGTGCGCCACCTGCTGAGCCCGCTCCGTCAGTTTGTGTGGCCTACCACTTCGCGGCTGAGTTGCTGACATTCCCAAATGCTTCCACGTTCCTTTAATACAGCTGACAGTTGACTGTGGAATATTTAGGAGCGAGGAAATTTCATGACTGGATTTGTTGCACAGGTGGCATCCCATCACAGTTCTATGCTGGAATTCACTGGGCTCCTGAGAGCGACTCATTCTTTCACAAATGTTTGTAAAAACAGTCTGCATGCCTAGGTGCTTGATTTTATACACCTGTGGCCATGGAAGTGATTGGAACACCTGATTCCGATTAACTAACTGATGCACTGTGACAGCAGTGTGTAAAGGAGACGCCCATTTGGGGGTGTGTCTATGTGCTATGTAAAAACTATGTAAAAGTCCCCCTGTTATTTCTGTAGTTGGTTGACTGAATGCACCGAGTGCCTGTTCCTCCTAACAAATCTCCTCTATTGTGCTGCAATCAGCAGGACAGTTTTTCTTCTGCTAGACACTGTGTCAAACATGCAAACTAATTAATTATGAGGATAGTTTTGACAAATATTTGATTTGTTTGTTTAGTATTAATTTAAATACATAAACATACATATTTTACGTAATGTGATTAATTGCATAAAATCATGCAATTAATTGTGATTAAAGAATTTTATCATTGCCAGCACAAAAAAAAGAAAATAAAATTTTCACCGTGCTGTATTTTTTAACAATAAGTTACAGAAAGGAGAATATGGTAAAAGGGATAAAGAATGTGAATTAAGACGGTTTGTGTGCTCTCAGGTCACCTTTATGAATTCTAGTTTCAAAATGAGTACATGTTTAATACGTCCATCTGAATTAATTGAAACCCAAAGTGATTCAACGCACTGATCAGCCCAGAGGCTGCCGGTAAGATTTCTCTTTTTGTTGCCTGGTGGATCCAGACAGTGGCCTTTTACTGGGCTGCAGTAAAGAACGCCAACCTCCTCCAGCTATTCATTATCTTAAGTGTGTCTGCAGCAGGCTGTGAGCAGGCACCGTCTAGATGCATGATGGGAAGGACTGCTGAAACAAGCCTTTCAAAAGAGGAGATCTCACAGGACAGTGTTAATTAAAGAGAGGATGTGATGTGACTGATTAAGATGGCTGACGTGCGCATACACTAACAGTTTGCAGGTTAATCGTGAAAAAGACTTTTTGCACTTTTCTGCTGTTCATAACATTTTTTTGTGTTTGGTGCCTCTTCTTCCTAAAACTGAGTATAATTCAGCCTCTTCTTGTAGGAATTATTAAAAAACAAAATACAGCTGATGTCTGCTGTTCTTACCGTCCTTTAATAGTAAACTGTGTGAATAATTAACAACAATATTTTGTGCCAGAGTCATCAGTAATCATTTTGAAAGGGAAAAGACTAGAGCACATGCATAAACATGCAAACAAATCCTTGATAATCATGTTTTACAGGCTCATGCATGTCTTTCATTACATGAATTGGACACATAATACTAGAAATTTTGCAAACTTGCATGAAAAGTAAATATACAACCATAAAAAAACAACTTAAAACACAACAACAACATTTCGACCTCCTAGTCAAATCTTGACACTGGTGAATAGATGAGAGCGTGCAGAGATCCTGCTACAAAGTTTTAAACCTGCCCAAAGAAACCAGTGGCTTTAATTGGAGCACATTTTGCAGAAGGTCCCATGTATGAGGAGCTGCATAATGTATGTGAAAGCTTTACCATATTTGGTTCAAACTTTGGGTAACGTCAACAGAAGGCATAGAGAATGAAATACATAATTTTGTTGAACTTGATGTTATAACATTGATGTCATTGATGAGCTGTGCAATCTGGCGATTGCTGGTAGGTAGAGCAGGGTTTTTAAGGTGTGTGGTTCGATTACTGATTGGCTGGAGCTGGGAGTAATAGAGTGATTGAGTGTGTGTGCGTGTGTCAGGGGAGCAAAGCAAGCTGCCAGGTCTACAAAAGTGAGTGAAGCAGGTGAGAGTGAGAGTAATCATCTCTTAACCTAGTCTTGTTGGACATCTCCTGGTTGGGCAGGGTAGAACATTGTGAAGGTCCACAAACTACTGTGGTGAGACCTGAGGCACTGAACATTGCTGGTCAAATACTCCACAGCATTTTACACAGTTCCCACAGTTTTGCCAAGAAAATCATAATGGAGGAGTAACACATTAACAGACCAACAATGAAAAATGCAAATCACAACTACTGAGGACCTTCATCCAGAAAAGGATCCAGAAGTTTCCAGTGGTAACACACCTTAAGTTCTGTGACCAAGCAGCATCCACATTTTGCACAGAAATCTGCTGCATTGGTGATAAGGTGGTCTTTGCCTGTTTACAGTGAAGCCCTCCACTGTTCATTATACACAGGTATTGGCACCCAGGTATTAAAAGCATGTTTATTGTGACGTATAACATGCACATCAGATATACATCACTTTCTAAATATTATTGGTGGATGAACCTTCATGTGCTTTTGCTAGTTTTGTACATTTAAGACAATGTGAACAAAAAGTTCCTGCAGCAATGTGTAGTTGATGAAAAGTTGGAGGAGACACACTTGGACTGAGACTCGAAACGCTACAATGTGCACGTTTGGAGAAGGAAGAAAGTCACTGGATAAAGTTAGAACTGAATTGAGACATGGGTCTGGTTAGACATAATAATACTTGTTAATAATAATATAATAATGACTTGTTAGGGTACGTTACCAAAAACTGAACAGCTTCTTCTGCTACCTTCCTCCACCCACTTGTATCTGTCCTTTGTAAGTCAGTTCTCCAGCATAGTTTAAACACATTGCACAGATGAAATCCAATGTAACTGTAAACCTGCCTTTTAGCTGCAGTGTAAAAGGAGCTAATGGTTCACTCATACTACCACTGACACTGTGTTTTTGTGTCAGTTACAGTTGCCTCCTGGAAATAATACCTGATCTCAAAACTCTGAACAGTGTTTGTGGAGGTGAAGACATAACTTTGTGAGGTGGATCAGACCTTAATGTGCATGTTAAAGCATTAGTGTCATGGACTGTAATGAGCCAGGAAGAGGAGCAGAATGAGGCTGATTAAACTAATCTCATATATTACTGACTTCCTTCACCTTGTGCTGATTATACACTGTAGATGCTAAAAGGTCGTCACTGCTTAACGGAGACAGGAAGACACAGGAAGAAACTCCGCTCAGTAAACAGTATGATCCCAGTGGAGTCATGTTTTTGGTCACTTATTAATTGTAAGTTCAAGATGTATTAAAGCCTGTTTTGTTGTTGTTGTTTCTGTTTTGTGGCAGTGTTCATGTTGTAATAGTAGTAAAGGCCATAATACTGTATGTTGCATTAGTAATCCTTTTGTGTAGTACCACAGAGAGAAGTGTCACATAAATGTACTGCATGATTTGAAAGAGACTGTAAAAGAAAGTAAAGTTGGGCCTTTTCAATGGAAACTAAAATCATTGATTATTTTAATGTATGTAAATATAAGTAAATTTTGATACCTGCAACACATAAAAAACATTTAGAACAGAGACATATTTACCACTGTGTCATCACTATTCCTTTTAATGACACTATGCCCATGCAGAATGAGGCCTGGCATTGTCCTGCTGAAATATTTACTGACTTCCCAGACAAGCTGCTGTCTCGTCTTGGCTGATGTTTAACCAGATCAGGTGCATCCCAGAGTTTCAGCTGCATTTCTGGATGCACCAGCAGACTGTGGATGCCTTTTTCATACCCAATTACAATACCACCACCTGTTGCCAAATTAAGCAGCTAATTTTGAAATCGCCCACAACTGTGTTATTTGAATATTTCATACACTTTTTAGTCAAAATTTGCTTCTGTTCCAACTTTGTTTTTATCTGTTGTAACTCCAGAAGTAAACGATACATTTTCATGCAGAGTCTGTCTCCAGCAGAAACGACGCACACTGCTAGGTGCCTACACTCTTGTATTTTTCATTTGGAGGTAAATAGTCAGAAATCGTTTACCTGACAAAGTATGACTGAGACCAACGTACTTCAATTTGTTATAAAATAAATATTACAGGCAGTCGCTATTGTTGAATTTATTTAATTCCATATCCTGCTAATTACTATGGTGACAACAAATGACTTAAAAGGGCATTTCATTGCAATGAAAGTAACCATTGTTGAGTTTATATCAAGCCATGCACAATTACCTTCCAATCAAACCAAACAAAGAGACTATTTGGAAACATAATGGAAAAGCGTAGATAAATGGTAGCTTTTTGGGTTGAAATGAAATTAGTATTTTTCGTGAAATGCCTGATTTTCAATTTTCATAATGGTTCAAAAAGGTTATAGAAATAAAATTACAATCAAAAATGAGAAAAGGCAGTGTCTGCTTTGTGTCGTATCTTTTCCATTCTCCACTTTTAAGATTCACTCACGCTTTAAGTGGCATAAAGCCAAGAAAATCCTCTCAGACAAAATGTGCTCCTTATCTTTTTCTTTCCATGATAAAAGAAATCCAATACATTTTATTTCTCATACACATTCTAATTAATGTCGGGTTTATTAAATAAGGGCCGATCAGGCTGCATTATCTGCAGTGGGAGCTGGATACAGTCACATTTGCGAAGCAAAGTGGGGACTCTGAGACGACAGAATGTAAAATCTTATTTCTGAGTCAGAAAAGTAGGGCTGGAGCTGCAGACATGCCAGACTTCTGCTCTGAGAACAGCCTGACTCTGCCTCTTTCTGCTTCACTTCACTCACTTTGCAGATGAGGCTGGCAGCGACGGCCCGCTCTGTATTTCAGACTAATTTATGACCTCTGCAGAGGAGGGTGCATTAGGAAGATCAGCCACGTCAACCTCTGCCACGCTGCAATAACTGGCCATGAGAAGGCAGAAGAACACACAGTGCGTGTGCACGTGTGTGTGTAAGCATGTGCATTAAATTAAAGCTGGACCTTGTTACATTTGCACAGTTTTAGCAGCGCTCCAATCTGAACAGTCGCTCTTCACAATGTTTATGCTTTTCCTCAACAGTGCATGACGCTGAGTTCATGCTAGAAACAAAGAGGAAATATGAGCCCACTGAAGCAGCCTTGAGGACCATTTCAGGTAGGTTAGGCCGGTGGCGTAAAAAAGGTTCTCATCTTATTATTAGCTGATATAATTAATATCTATAATCTATTTTAGTAATCTGTGTTACTTCATTTCTATGTTAATACAGACCCAAAGTTTTACTGTGACTGTATGACAATGTTTTCTACAGGATACAGTTGTTACTGGTGTGACTGTAGGAGGCTGCTGTCAGGAAACCAACACACAGGTTTCAAGTTTTTGAACAAAGAAGCCAGGCTGATATTAGTCTCCTGAGGACATGCTCCCAAATTTGTCACTAACAGCCACAGCTACAGACTAACGCAGTACACTGAGTTGTGGCAGAGCTGTTAGATGTAAACTTTTATTATGTGTTATGACAGTTTGCTAATTGTCCTTTTTTTGTTCCAATTAAAGACTTAGTCCAATAGTTTTGTTTTGCAGGAAACTGAGGAACAAGAGACAGAATGGATGTGCAAATTAGTTTGTGCAAATTATAATTTTTTTCATTTTTTTTATTATTTATCAGTTACTCACAAAGCAGTCCTAGAGCCTTCTCCAGGGATCGCTCCACAGAGATGCTGGGATTCATGCTTTGACTCATGTGACCATGATGACACACAACAACCCACATCTGACCTCCATGACCCACATGTAAAATACCTGGGACTCACAACCAGTAACATTACTAGTGTTTGCACAAAGGTAATAGATCAGTCAGTAGCAAATGACAGGAGTTACTTGTCCTGTTGTATATTATCAGATGAATACTCAGACTTGTGCCATCTTATAAAAAAACCCATTCAGAATTTTGTAGCTGGTCACAAGGCTTAAATTCTCCCATGTCAGCCACTCACAGCTAGTGAAAGCTAGAGATGCTAAGAGCTTAAATCATTCAGCTTTGGGGAAACTCAGCAGCTACTCTATGATGCAGTGTTTGCTTTACAGCTACAATGACAAATTATTTTTAATACGCTACCTCTCTGCTCCTCTGACTGGTTCCCTCTCCATGGCAACAGCAGCTCATGGATGTGGTAGAATTTAGACCTAAGCACCAAACTAGCAGTCAAAACAAAAGTAATGGACTTGACATGAACGATGCCGATACATTGTTTGGTGCTGGAGAGTACTGGACTTAAAATGGTTGCACTGCCTTGGATAATAAACTAAGTCAAAGATTTATTTTATCTGAGTTTTATAGCTACAGTAGTTCACTCAGCAGTCAGTCCTACATCAACTCCTCACTCCTCACTTCTTCTAGGAGGGGAGGGTATGGTGAACAGGACACAGCTTTGCATTTGGCTGTGACCTCCTCTGATGGCAACCATATGCTCCTACATTAAATATGTATGGCTGTGAAAATAAGGCAACATGTAAGATTCAGTACAATTCAGCATTATGTTTTGGTTTAATGTGAAGCTGAAGTCTCCACGTTTAGACCCAACATATAGAAATAGAAGACATTTTATCTACTTTATCTTTATCTTTATCTTTATCTTTATCTTTATCTTTATTAAACTGCAAGACGTCTTCGGTGCACCTTTGAGCATAATAATAGTTTAGTATAGAATAATAGTAGCTGTTAGCCCATTATTTATAAAGCATTATTAATTTTTTCTTGAGGTTCAATTTTCTTTTTCTCTTCATTCTGTTTTTACAAAAAAAAAGTCTGTTAATGAAATTCCTTCAAGGTCAAGGACGGCCAGTTGTTGGAGTGAGGAACACATTCTGGAAATAGGCCAAAGACACGGTTGAGATATTTAAGTGCAGGGTTAAAAAATCTGTCATCAGCTAAGGAACAAATGATTTCCTCATGTTTAAACTATGAGTGTTAGTGTTGCAGATGTGGAGTGGCTGAGTGCTCAGGCTGAGCCCCCAACATAACAAAACCAACACATAGTGCTACAAATTACTCTTCAGTTTAAAAAACAAACAGATCTGTGCAAGGACACTACAATTACACCACAGTATATGGTACAAGCAGTTTTTTAGCTTGTGTGTCATTTAGACTTAAGGTGGGACACTTTAACTATACTAACCAAAAACGTGCTTAGCAGGGTCCATTATGTCTGACAAGACAAACACAAATTATTTAAAAGAGGGTACTCTCAGATTGAAGCCATTAAGTAACCTACATTAAGTGGTCAACACTTATAAAGCGCTTTTCTACCCTTTATACTTTTATAGTTAAACACTTGATATTATTACTTCTCATTCACACACACACACACACACACACACACACACACACACGAGGAGCATCTTTAGGTTCAGTGTCTTGTTCACAAATATGTGGACATGTGGACTGGAGGAACTATAGATCGAACTGCCATCCCAGCCACTGTTAAACAACCCCTATCTCTTGATCCACTGTCGCCACATTAAACTCAAATCTAATCAAAAGTTTCACATATCTACATGCTGTATACTATATATTGGGTCAATGTAACATCTAGATCTGTGTCTTTATGTTTCAGTTTCATGATACTTTCATGATGATTGATTCATTTTGGTTTATTTTATACTCATCTTGTAACCTTTGTTCACGTTAGAGGTACGATAACTAATTTCAGATGGATTTCTGAGAACAGAGACAAACTCAAGCCCATATTCCATCACTCCCTGTCCTTCCTGTCCTGTTTCTACAACTACATATTCCTTCGCGTAGCTGGTCTCCTGTGCAAAGCTTCCATTAGTTGTTGCCTCTGTCTGTGCAAAAGAACGCTGCCTCTTCGGTCTTTGGTCCAGTTTCGCACTCTGTCTGTAGCGTGGCTGCAGCAGGATTTCCATGACTTGCTCCTAGGTTCTACAACAACAGCCCTGTCTCTAACTCTGAAAAATGAAACAGACTAAAGCGGCTGAAAGACAACATGTCTCGTTCCATATTTAACTTAACTACTTAGAGAATGTATAAAATATTAGTTACATAGTTTTGCAGCTTTAACATTCTGTATATGTGTGTCTACTAATGTACCCCAGCAAATCACAAGACATAATGGATCCTCTTAACAATCAGCTACTCTGTATATATTTTTTCCAAAAAACATTCATCTTTATTTGATCAATAAAGAGTTGGAAGGGTTGAAACATTCTGTCAGTGGCTACATGGTCTTAACTCTCAGGTTACAGTCGTTTTCAGATCCAATGTCAGGTTATTCACTGCAGAGCCAAGAAGGCTCATCAGAGGTGTAATCATCCAACAGATGCTCACTCCCTGATATCACTGTACCTCTCTTAGGATAACATGAATCCATACATCCATACTCACAGTAACACGAGAGCACAGTCAGAAGGGCATTTACAGTCAGTGCAGTGCTTAGTGATGAGAAAATTTAAATGCCAGGTGAGTCATTCCTGCTACAGGCTTTTTTTCTGTCTTGATATAATGTCTGATAATAGTATTTTCATAATAATGTACGTACACCTGTTGTTATGAAACAGATAATGTTTGTAGTGTTGGATCTCATTTACCAATACAACTCCTCATACAATACAGGAAAATACATAGTAGGCGAGACACTATCCTATAATAGCCATGCATTAACTCCCCTCAGTCATTTCCACAGCATACTGTACCTACACTAAGCTAAAGCTTATTTACAGCCTCTGTTGACTGACAGTGTCAAAATAGATCCTGGGGCAGAGATACACCAAGTCATCTTAGATGGCCTGCTGCGTCACCTCACAGTGCCTTTGTCTGGGCCAAAAGCAACAACACTGTGCACTAGCAGGAGGTGGTTGCAGTGTGTATTCATCATTCAAAAAAGAAAAGCAGAAGAAGACCTAGGACTGCAGATATACAAACCATTAACAAAGCAGCACATTTTCTCTCATGTCTTCCTCACCACAGGTGGTTTATAGCTGCTTCTAATCAAGAGTATGTCTGATAATGAGTTGTAAATGGCACCAGGGTCCTTTTCACTTCCCATGCAGTGATTCACTAAGCACAGATACCTAGGTGATAGAAGCCACCCTGTCGTCAAGCTCTCATCTACAGTACTTTTTTAAAAAGATGCAGTGGCACATTTATTTTTGTGGTAGGCTTAGATTATCAGGAATCAGTTGCCAGATCCTTCTTGAGAGTGTATGTCCTGGTGCAGCATCCTGTCTGTGAAGCAAGTTTTGTTAAGGATTACTAGACTAATTGTTCGTTTCTCTACTCATACAACTTCCAACTTTGTCGTCCAAGAGGCTGAATAATGCTTTTGCACTATGCTCTTGTTTAACCAAGATCACTATACTGGTGGTAACTTGCTGTGACTCAGCCTGGGGTTCAAATGCTGAGATACCAAAGACACTGAATGAAAAAGAAAATTAGTGTTGGACTGGGAAGGGTTGGATTAAATGTTCCTAATAACCTTTATAGCCTCATTTAGCCACTTGTTAGCAACTGCCTTTTAAGACGTGAAAAAATGATGAGTGAAGTATTAAATGACATTTTTTATCTTCCCAATCAAAAAAAGAAACATTAAATTCAGGAAGAGAGAAGCAGAAGTGCTCACATACTAAGGGACATTTCATACTTGACGCAAGCTATGCAAAAACAAATGCATTCGGCTACAGACAGAGAGTTTGATGCAACAAAATGTGTTGTCCAACATGTTGCATCACTACATAAGCTCAAGTGGAAATGGCAGGCAATGAGGATCAAGTGTCTTTATTACACAGCAAACGCTCTTTCAGATGGTGTAGTGGTTGATAATGTATGAAGAGACATTACACGTGACATGGAAACATTAATCAATCAACCATCCTCTGCCTCTTCGTTTGCCAGCGGTGATTTAGCAGAAGCAGATTAATGCACTCCTCTTACATAGCCATTTTCATTTCCCTAGGACAAGTTATCTGACCAGACTGGGACAGACAGATAAAAGTATATACCATTACCACACTAGATGCACATCTGCAGCTGACACATATTCTCATGAGATATGCTTACATGTCCCTAATGTTTGAATTCTTTACATAACACAGGCAGATTTGACATAAATTTCAAACAAAGGACCAGAGTTTGTCTTTAGCTTGGTGTAGATGAAGGGTAGATGTGGGCAGACTGAGCATGCAGCGGGGGAACTGTAGGGTCTGAAACAAAACAGATGACAACATAGTGAGGGCAAGAAAAAATACTAAATTTACTCTGAGAAAAAAATATGACGTCAGTACAATCTACATGGAGATCAGATAGAACACCCAAAGACAAAAACTGTAGGAGGAAGCTCCTGTGTTCCAGGAAGGTAGTGACAAACTTCGCCCGAATGAGTCAGGACTGACTAAAATACATTAAGACACAGAGAAACATACTTTGAATACAAATATTTGATAAAGACATGAATTCTGAGAAGCCACCAAGGAGCCAACTTGACACAATGCCATTAGGCAATCAATAAAAGTATTCTGTACCTTATGCAAGTCTGCATTTGCCAAGATACTGTAGTTGTTGTCTAAGAGAGAGAGAGAGAGAGTCATGAACTGGACACTGACACCCTCTTCTTTTAATTCCCAGATCTGTATGTGCGTCAGTGAGAGCTGAAGGTCATCTGTCGGCCACATATTAAAGCAGTTGACTTTTCAGCACATCACACAAATACCAAAACACTTATGTTAACCACAGTGACAGCAGGACCCCGCTGCCATTCATTTACCTTAATGAAATGTAATAAAGCTTCTGCATGCTGTGTGTATGGCCCCTATAATGTGTTTAGTACGTTGACTGAATTATCACAGTACAGGACTACTGACTATGTTTGCATTTAGATGCCTGCTGATTTCAGAAGAAGCAAGAGCAGACAAGCTTTTTTATGCACCTTTTAAGTACCTTTTTATGTGACGTACAAAAGTCTGAGACCACATCAAAAGTCTGATGCAAGTAAAATCTGCGCTACTAGTTCAGAAACAAACTGGTGACACTGACAACATTAAATACACTGAACCAAAGGTCAGATTGCCTTGGGTTTTATCCACTGGAGCAAAAAACAAACTGTAGCCATTGTTCACTCATTAAAAATCTGGCTCTGCCTCAAGTTTCCAACAGAACATTGCTGACTAAGCAGCATAGTGATAGTGGCAAGCTGTAACTAAGTGAAAGTGTCAGAAGTCGCATACTTCTTCTGAGTGAAGAGGAACTGAAGCTTTACCAGGAGGCAGTTTCTCTAACATGCTTTGCCACAGCCTCCAGACTGTCAAGTTCCAGTCCTACTACAGATTTTGCCTTTACAGCTTGTTCTGCTTCTCTGACATAAAGGTGGCCAATTCAGCTGACCTGTGTAATGTGTGCTGTCATGACTGCAAGACAATGTCCTGCAATCAAGATTACTTATGTTTGAAGAATAAGGTCATCAACTTAGAGTCAAAATTCAGGACAAGAATAAATTGATGATTTTGCATCTGTTGCTTCTGCTCATATTTTTATTCCCAAATGTTCTCCACACAGGCGGTGGCAGACCTGGCTACTACACTTCAACAGTAAAAGCCTTCGAGCGTTGGGAACGAGGCTGACACTAGGATCCAGGTGGTGGTCTATGTGTAGACTGAACTGGAGGTCTTGAAATTGCAAAAGTTTGTTGTGAAGCCCAGATTACGAGATGGAACTATTCTAACCTTCAGATCAGGACACTGAGTGGTCTCACATTAGAGCCAGTGATAAGGCCCCTATCCTTAGTTCCACCCCAAATCCACTCTGATCCTTTGCAGCACAGTCTGAGGTGCCAGTTCCTGTGATGACTGATTCGTTGGTCCAGAAATCTGCTCAATCATAAATAGCACCCTAGTAAGTGGTACTGTTCCAACTTGTTTAAAGCAAGCTATTGTACAACCCACAGTTAAAAACCCAAGCTGGACAGTTCTGTATTGGCTAACTATCAGCCCATTTCAAAACTCCCATTTCAATGTATAGTGCAAGAAAAAACTGTTTATTCACAACGTCTGTTCTATTTAGATAAAAAAATCTTGACGACATTTTAATCTGGTTTCAGGGCAAATCATTAAGTCTTAAATGACCTCCTTCTGTCACTAGACTCAGGAAAATATGCAATCTTAATACTTCTAAATTTGAGTGCTGCATTTGACACTGTGGACCATGCTGTTCCTTCAAATCGTTTACACCGACTGGTAGGTCTTCAGGGGACTGCCCATGAGTGGTTGTCATCTTACTTAAGTCAATTTATGTCAAGGCTCAATTTTAGGTCTAACTCTATTTGCCCACTACATGCTCCCATGGGTCTATTTTCAGAAATATGTCTAATTTAATTGCTATGTTGAAGATACTCAACTGTATCTCTCTCTAAATCCAGACAGTTCAAATTCTATTAATTCTATTACTGCATGTCTCAATGATGTAAAATGCTGGATGGCAAATAATTATTTCCAGTTGAATGATGGTAAGACAGTCATTTTTTTTTTTTACACCTAGCGTTACTGAATGGATAGTGAGTCAGTTGGGTCCTCTGTCATCAAATATTCATGATCATGCCAGGAATGATCATAATTTTTTCTCAAAAATAGATCTGCTAATCAACTGCTTTTAATTGTTCCATCTTCTAACTCAGCAAGAAAGGGTGATTTGATTAAAGTTGATTTATTTAGCCCGTTTTCCTCACCAGCCTTAATGCCACCTTTGCAACATAAGTTCAACAAAAGTGAGTATCACACCACACCACAATATGAACTATATAATCCAGCTGAAAAAAGTAACCTTCTTCCCTTTCACAGGCTGATTTTGAAGCCTTCCAGCTTCCAATTCCCAACTGAAGCTTCTGTTGTTGTCTCAGTTGACAGGATGTGATATTTGGAGCAATCAGTGGTGGACTGTCTGATGACTCACCATAGCAGTAGCTCAGAAAGAGGAACATGAGTCATTGGCAGAAAAAGGTCAGCTTAACTGGACATTTACTGAAGCTGTAACACAGTGTTCAATAGAGAAGAGGAGTTAATTTTGCACCGTAGGATCTCCAATTTAAAA
This sequence comes from Helostoma temminkii, assembly GCA_900302695.1. Classification (NCBI taxonomy): domain Eukaryota; kingdom Metazoa; phylum Chordata; class Actinopteri; order Anabantiformes; family Helostomatidae; genus Helostoma; species Helostoma temminkii. The sequence goes on along the minus strand of OMLM01005215.1, from coordinate 16,537 downwards.
ACTCATTTGTCCTATAAAAATGTCTCACGGCTCCAGCATGATGATTCACTCTAATGATGAAATGACTGTGCGACTTGAAGATGATAAGCAGCATTCTGAATCTGTTAATTCATCTGTAATTAATATTGATTAGATTAGCTGGCAATAATCCATGCTTATCTGCAGAGGATAATGTGGGTTGGAGTACACACAAACAACTCCAGGGCCAAATTAAAATAACAATATTTTAATGACTAAGAGACAGCCGTCAGCTTCTTGTGGAGATGAACTGAAACCTATGCACAAAACATTTATGATATACCCCACAGCAACTAGGTTATGTATCTGCATTTCTCATTTATTTTATGGTGTTGTTTGTTTTGTGTATATGCCGATTTTACGATGCTGTTTACTTCAGTTAAGTGAACGTCCAACAGCTTACGGCAAACACCACCATTACATATGGGAAAACCCTTTTCTTTCTTTAAAAAAAATAAATAAATCCTCCGGGGCACTCAAAGCTGCTTTGCTTCCCCATGGTCTGTCTGTTATGTTTATCTGCAGCAGCACATCTCTTTGGTTTTTATAGTCTTTGTTTCTCCTCAGGATCTGTTTATGCCTGACTGAGCCTCACACTTTTAAAATGATGAAGGGGAGAGCAAAGTGTTTGGGAAGGCGATCTTTTATTTGTATGATGTTGTGTTTATGGTTATTGCTTCCATTTGTTATCAGCTTACAGCAGCTGGACACAGATATGTGAGGAGAATGAGAAGAAGAGTGACAAATTAACATGTGTCCCACTCATTTGTTGGCCCTGTGCAGAGTCATGACTAAGTTACTGACATCAGTTATCTGTTGTGTGGAGTCCCAGTATGGCTACAAACACAGACTAGGTAAAGCTGGAAGCTTGTGTATCCAAAGAATTTGGAACACTGTGTAAAATGTAAATAAAAACTGAATACAATTGTTTGAAATTCACTTTAAATATATATGTGTTGCAGGAGGCTGGATCCTGTAATGTTTTAAATGAAAGTATCTCACAACTAATTAGGTTATAAAAAGTTATAAAGGTATACAGTTATAAAAAGATCATCCCAGGGAGCAACGTCCTTACTTCTAAAAGTAAATATGGGCTGAGCCTGTGTGGGCAAATCCAGTGAAAAGAAAAAGAAAGAAATTCGTCATGAAATGTGACCTGACCTAAAAAAAAAGTCATGATCTTTCATGTCTTTATTGAACACACCCATTAAACATACTGAACGATGGTGGAAAAAGTAAGTGAAACAGTGTTTTATTAACTGGTCTGAACCACCTTTGGCAGCAGTAAACTCAACCAAACACATCCTGTGGCTGCACAACGTCCAGTAGACACTTTTGAAATTTTTGACCATTCTTCCTCACAGTGCTTCATCTGAGACATTCTTGAACTGTCATTCCATAGCATCTCTACTGGGTTGAGGTCTGGGCTCTGACTGACCCACTCCAGAAGGTGGACTTTGTACCTTTGTCCTGCTGCATTACCCAGCTTGCAGACCCACTGTAGGATACCTCGATGAAGTTGTTGTTAGTTGAAATGTGTTTAAATAGACAGTTGTCTGTAAAGAACAACATAGTTTGACACAAGAGGACTGACTAGAAACTTCACTTTTCTTCACTTCATCTTATCTCATCTTACACTGGACAAAACAGTTCTTGATAATAAATGCACAAAGGCCTGCGTTTTTTCTCTTCTCTTATAAAACGTTTAAAAAAGGGCTGGGAGACTGTTCAATCTAAAGTTTGTATTTTTTCGGGTTCACCTTGTTGTGCTCCCTCAGTAACAACCAGTAAAGTAGAACCGTAGCACCTGGCTCAGACTATAAATTAACTTTTCAAGCAAGAGGAATGAAGAATTCGACAATTCTGCCACCAACAGATTGTGGTCTAATGTCCAAAATCAGCCGAACACGGACTTTAATCCCTGTCTGGTTTGAAATCTACTCATGTGGACTCTTGCCTTTTTTCCATCTTCTCCCAATTCCCTCCATGCTGCTGTTGATGGTAATTTGAAGAGTGAGGACTTAAATCTCATCAAGCCTTCTGGGGGAGATTAACAGTAACACTTTGGGGGTTAACGGCTGATCCCTGAACAGCCTGCAGGGTGATTGCCAGCATGTCTGCAATCTGTGTCATTAGGACAAACACAAATCTGGCCTGATTTCACCCAAGCATCTGATCTAAAAGATATAAACAAGACATATTTACCCTTACTTTTTTATGACAAAACCTTGGATTTTACTTGACCTTATTTAATTATTAAAAAGCATCTCTGAGATCTTGGATTTACCCCCCAATCACCTGGTGTGGTCATGAGTTCACACATATTTTAACAAGAAGTACAACTCAAGCACGAACAGCAGGTTCAGGCCACACAGAGATTTGGGCTACTTTGGTATACCTAAGCGAAACATATATGGTTTTATTCAAGACGCTACTGTTCTGCCAAGTTCAGTGGAAGTTTTGTCTCCCTTCTGAAAACAGGTATAGAGGCATGTCTCAAAAGTCTGTGTAGCAACAGCCTTTTAGATGCCAATATACAGTGCCTATAAAAAGCATTTACCCCCTTGGATGTTTCACCCTTTGATTGACATTATAAATCAATCATGGTCAATATAAGTTGGAGACTTTGACAAAAATATTTTTAGTAAAATACCCCATTACTGTCAAAGTTAAAACACAGTAATTAAATACAAATGAAAAGGGGGAAATCAATGTTTGCATTAATATTTACCCCCTTCAGGCCAGTATTTAGTAGATGCACTTTTGGCTGCAAGCATGGAGTCTGTTTGACTAAGTCTTAATTAGGCTTGTGCATCTGGACACTGATAGTTTATGCCATTTTTCTTTGCAAAACTGTTCAAGCTCTGTCAGGTTGCGTGGGGATCAGGTGTGAACAGCCCTTTTCAAGTGCATCCAAAAATTCTCTATTGGATTGAGGTCTGGGCTGTCACAGGTTTTGGTACTGACTCCATGTTTCCAGAAAGACACAAGAGGCTATGATTAAAGTTTAGAAAAGCTTTATTAAAGGCAGGTATACTGGATGAAGGAACCCTGGGAACTGGTGGGGATTGGCTAAGATATGGACCATCCAGAGGTGAGTGTCAGCGTCTGCAAATAGAAGAGAACTTAATGGAGGATTGGCTGGTAAGTATACTGTGGCAGAGGTAAGTGTGTTACTCACTCCTGAGGTGAACTTGTAGACGGAGGTCTGACGTTGATCGGCAGGCAGGTAGGTGGCGTACTGGAGTGTAGAGGAGCAGGAGTTTCCAGGACTAGAGGGTAGGTGACAGACTGCAGATGATTTAGTGGATGTTCCAGGAGTTGCAGGTAGGTGGCGATCTGTCAGGATAAGATGAGTGATCTATGGATAAGACTACAAAGATGGAGTACTTGGCCACCGGTAGTGGTTGCAGGAGTGAGGGGTGACGTCCTCCAATTTGGGAGCCTCCACCAAGGTGAGCAGGTGGTGAAAACAGGTGTGTCCGGTACTGCAATGAGAGTGCTTGAATATACAGAGGGCGATTAGTATTTAAGCAGGTGAAAGAATTTTAGAACTGGCTGAAGGTGGCTGAAGGTGGTGACGGTGTCCAGAGCAGAAAGGTCCAAATACTCAGGGTAATAAAGCCAGTCCAAGGCCATACACAGCTTAAGCTTTAATTTTCACAATCCTAAACTTCATATCCTAAACTTGATATCCAGTCCAAGGTCACAGAATAATTTCAGTCACACAGTCCTTTATCTTTCTTCTTAACTTATCTTATTTATCTTTAAGCTTAGGTCAGGGTAACAGTCCAGTCACAGGGTGGTTTCAGGCAGGTAGCAAGTAGAGGGGGAAGTCACAGGCAGGTTCATGTAACACTGAGTCCAGGTCAGGAATAAACAGAACAGGAGTAACTCACAGTGTTAGTTGGTTCAGGAACAAAGACAGGGTACAGGTCAGGCCAGAAAACAGAGGTCAATGACGACTTCAGTACATCTGAATTTTAGACATGAGGTGATCAGGGACCTAAAGTTTATCTGGAGGGCATGACGAGGGGGAAGGAGCATGACCATTCAGAACCTCAATTCCTCAATGTTCAAGAGAGTGAACCCAAGAGAGACAGAAGGTGGAAGGACGAAGTCAGGTGAGTTATCTGAGTCGGCTGTCTCAAACTGGTGTGAAAGAATGTCAGCATTCTTGTTTTCAGCATTATTGCTCCTGGGCAATATGATAGGGAGAAGTTGAACCGGTTAAAGAAAAGTGCCCACCTGGCTTGCCAGGAGTTCAAATGCTTTGCCGTCTTGAGGTCCTCTAGGTTCTTATGGTCTGTCCATGCAAGAAATGGTTGCACAGGTCCCACCAGCTAGTGGCACCATTCCTCCAGCACCAACTTGACCGCCAGAAGCTCACGGCCTCCAATGCGGTAGTTATGTTCTGCAGGTGACAAGCACCGTGAAAAGAAGGCGCAAGGGTGGATCTTGTCTCTTTCTGAACGTTGGGACAGCACTGCACCCACCCCCAGGTCTGAGGCATCAACCTCTACCATAAATTGTCGTCCGGGATCAGGCAGTGTCAGAATGAGTGCAGAGGCCTCAGGAGTCCAGGTAAAACATGTCTTTGTGGATGTGAGGGAGGGAAGGGGACTGGCAACGGACCTAAAGTTTCTAATGAACTTTTGGTAAAAGTTGGCGAAGGCCAGGAACCGCTGCAATGCTTTCCGTGAGTCTGGAGTGGGCCAGTCTTTGACAACCTGGATCTTCTTGGGGTCCACCTGAATGTGGCCGGCTGAAATAATGAAGCAAAGGAGGGGGGACAGATCGAGCATGAAATTGGCAAATATTCAGTTTTGACATACAGGTGGTTCTGCAGAAGCCTTTCCAACACCATCCGCACGTCTTTCACATCATCGGCTTTAGATTTTGAGAACACCAGAATGTCATTCAGATATACGAAGACAAATCTGAAACTCCCCCACCCTCTCAGTGCAGTCTGGTTCGTGGACAGAAGAGGCAGCGCGTAGACAGTCACTCAGGCAGGCAACTCCCCAGCCAAGAATCTTACCAGTGGTCCAGTAAATGCGAGTGTTGTGTTTCCTCAACCAGGTGGCACCTAAGACCAGGGGAAGATGAGGAGAATGGATAACATGGAACGACATGTTTTCATGAACACTCCAGGACATTTACCTTGTCGTCAGTAAACCATTTCTGTGTAGCTTTCGCTGTATGCTTCGGGTCATTGTCTTGCTGGAAAACAAATCTTCTCCCAAACCGATGGCTAAAAAGCACCATTTTGGTCTCATCAGATCAAAGAATCTTCTTCCACTTGACCAAGAAGTCTTTCACATGCCTTTTGGTGAACTCAAGTCGTGATTTAACATGAGCTTTCTTCAACAGTGGCTTTCTCCTTGGCACCTCACCATAAAGCTTTTACTGGTGAAGAATCCAGGCAACAGTTGTTGTATGCACATTCTCTTCTATCTCAGTTGCTGAAGCTTGTAACTCCCTCAGAGTAGTCATCGGTGTGTTAGTGGCCTCTCTCACTAGTCTCTTTCTTGCATGGTCACTCAGTTTGACCTGTTCTAAGCAGATTTAGACATGTGCCATATTCCTTCCATTTCTTGATGATGGATTTCACTGAACTGTGGGGCATTATTTAGTCCATGACTTATGCTTTTCAATGACCTGTTCTCTGAGTTGCCTGGAGTGTTCTTTTGACTTCATGGTGCAATAGTAACTAGGAATACTGATTAACCAGTGACTGGACCTTCCAGACACAAGTGTCTTTATACTGCAGTCACTTGGGACACATTCAATGCACTCAGGTGAGCCCTGTTTCACTAATTATGGGACTACTAGCACCAAATATCTGGACCTATGTTGGATTAGGTCAGTCATTATAAAAGGTGAATATTAATGCAAACACTGATTTTACCTTTTTTATTTTTATTTAATTGACATTACTTTGTAAAAACATGTTTTCACTTTGGCATTAATGAGGTATTTTTCTGACATTTTTTGGTCAAAGCAAATATATATTGGCGACTTATATTGACCATGACTGATTTATAATGTCAATAAAAGGGTGAAGCATCAAAGGGGGTGAATACTTTTTATAGGCACTGTATCACTCCAGGATCAAGAGTCTGCATCTTATTCAGTGAGGAAATTAGGTTGACAATATGGGAGATTACTCCTAAAATTTGCTAATTGACAGACAGATGCATATGTTGAGTTACTTCAAAAAGCTTAGGAACCAGGCTTGTATCATTTTGATAACAATAACAGATGAGCCCTAGCTTTCTACAGCATTAAGTGATCAGTTTGAGACTAGTTCATACAGGACCTATTCAAGAATGTAGTTCGTTGATTGGTTTGTAGAAAGTGCCAAGAGTCTGAGAAGTGGTGTTGACAGTGCGAGTGTAAAAATGGAGCCTGGAGGAGAACATTATTGCTAAAAACTTAAAGACGTGCCGTGTAAGGCTTATATTTGACTAAACAACATGAAAAGGTAAAAACAGTACTGTATGTGTAACTGCCTCACAAAACTGTGTCACCATGCTGAAATTACCATTATTATTTGATTATTTATAGTCGATAACAACTGTTATCGTTAGTGCAGTCGATTTCCAGGTCACCCAGGGTCTATCTGTGTGGAGTTTGCGTGTTGTCTCTGTGTTTGCGTTGGTTCTCTCCAGGCACTCTGGCTTCCTCCCACAGTCCAAAGACATGCAGTCAGGTTAACTGGAGACTCTAAATTGCCTGTAGGTGTGAGTGAGCGTGTCAATGCTTGTCTTTGTCTATATGTGGCCATGCGATGTACTGGCAAACTGTTCGGGGTGTACTCTGCCTCTTGCCTGTATGATAGCTGGCATAGGCTCCAGCTCCAGAAAATGGATGGATGTATTTTTTGTTGTTGTTTGTGATGATGTCACAGTACACAGAAGTACACCGTTTGTGTCACAGAATAATTGGCCAGTCATTCATGTCTGAACTTTTACTGCCCCTTGTTGCACTGGGCCCTGCTACGTTAAAGTCATGTTGCCATTCAAATAAATGAGGACTAGGGCCATCATTAAAACAAATGTTTAAGTTTTTCTCAGTATTCTGTCTATAATCTCCGTATTGTGACTTTTTTGTTCTCAGAATTCTCTCTTTAAAGAATCCTGAGATTAAAGTCAGAACTCATTTTTTTATGGTAGCCTTAATCCTCTTTTGTAGATGGACAACATTTTTCACACAGAATGAAAATCTCAGTCTTTTAGCAGATGAAAACAAACTGCTTTAAATCCAAAGATAACTCCTACACACAGTGAGAAGGGTCTCATTTCCCTCTTGCTCTCCCTACCTCTCCGCAAAGACATACACAACCACTCACATGTGTTTTTTCAGCCTAGGGATGTGTAAATCAAAGCTGGAGCCTAAATGCTAAGTGAGGAGAGGACTCATTTTAATCTTCTCAAATAGACTAACCTGCAGCATTTTTCTCAGATGCCTTCAGATTAAAAAAACCTTCTTTAATAGACGGAAAACACAAAAAAAAAAAAAAAAAAGAACAGCCCAAAATAAGACTTTTGCTGCTGCTGCTCAGAAGAAAAACTGACATCCGTTTGCAGCGTGGGGAAGTGATGTGTCTTGTAATTGAATTCTTGTCAGATTTGCTCCATGTGCTTGCTGTCAACTTGTCAAGATGCTGTCATTCGCAGATCTTCCAAAACTTTCATTATGCCTGTTAGCGTGCCCACACAATTGTGCCCACATGCGGAAACACACAATTGCGGTCACATACGTATGCACACGCACAAACCATTTCAAATCCTGTCTTTTTGTCTCAGCTGTAGTTCCAACCCTCACCATCCATCTTCAGCTGCGGTGCTCTTTATTCAAACTGACTTGATGTTTGCTAGTTATAATGTTATCCAACATCTCAGTGATTCACTCCAGGAACATAGATGGAAGCAGCCGTAGATGGCTTTGCCTTTCTTGATGCCTTCACAATTTGCTAACTCTGTGCCATCAAGACATTTAAATAAGCTCTAGCCTGAGGCAGAAGAAAGGCTCATCTGAGACAGCAAGGGGGAAAAGTAACAGATTTTATTTTGTTTGCTTCCACTCTCTTAGTAGCGCTTGTGCCAAGGAGACTGACTGCAGTTTGCATCTGCAGGGGCTGGCATTGTAATGTGTGCCAAGCAGGAAACACAGGCAGATTAAAGGAGAGGGATCCAGGAAGAAAATCCCAAAGAAACCAGAGAAAAGCCACACAACTTGATATTACAGGGATAAAAACTGCATTTTATCACCGCTTTCTTTCACAAGAGCCTTGTGCTTTTGTTAAATTGTCCTATTGTGGCCAATCATCCTCCAAAGGCCTGCTTTCATCCCAGTTTGTACTACTGGCACATGAAATAATAGCATGTATAACTCGGAGAAAAACATTGAACTTTATGAGAGCTCCTTTGTCACACACTCATGTTATTAGAGGTTTCTCTGACCAAAGACTGATGGTGCCAGAGCTGCATTAAGAACTGAATGATGGAGGAGCGAAGCACCACATGGGGAACCCACACACAGAAGCAGATATACAACCCACAAACACAAATCACTACCTGTCAGCATCAATTCCAACTCCTGTGTGTCACATTTAAGTGATAGGTTAAAAAAAAACAAATGAGGCTGGAGGTCGGCACAGGGTTTCAGTGGTGGATCCCCAGGATCCCCAGAGAGATGAGCGCAGCCAAAAGGGCACAACTCAATGTGTGCATGAGTGCTTCATCACATGTCACACATTTTAAAAGGCATAGTTGAGCTTTGGTTTTGGTGTGGTGGTGTCTTAGTAGGGGTTTTACTGCAATCTCAACGTGAGCAACTCCCTGCTAATGGTCCCCTACTTGCCACACCTTACTCATCTACATCACTATAGTGTTTATCTGTATATTTATCTTTACCTCAGTCTGCTCCACCTCTGATCTGGTCCTTAGTCCATATTTACCTATATTAAATCTATATAGGACACATTTTTCAGGAATTACTTGGTGCAAATAGTCTGTCAAAGTTCAAATTGATGTATTAGTGAGAATGACTTGTAGAATGTGAAACTGACTTGATATAATCGAAAGCAGGGATCACTAACTGGGCTGTTTCTTTATGGCTCGTAACAGACTGCATACCCCACCCTGTTACAGTGGTATGTCTAGAGGTGCAGGTGGTGAACTGACATACTGACAGTATGCAGTTTGTCCATTCTGAAGCTATTAATGGAATAACTTTTTTCAAGCACAACGTTAATGCACTAACTACCAAAATCAGCGATCTCCCTCTTCTCCTGGTCTAATCGTGTGTCTGGTGGTAGAATGACCCATGTTTAATCCATCCAAACCCTGGAACTAAAGCTTAATTTATTGACAGATTTAAAGTAACTGTACATCAATGTGAAATGAAACCCAGAACCCAAAGTATGCTGAAGGCAAAAATCATGACCCCAGTAGAAACTAGCTGGTGACCTCTGACCCCTGATATTTTCTGAAGCTACAGAAACTCATCTTTTTGAAACATTTTTTAGCCATTTATCCTTTATTTGATAGTTTAACAGTGGAGAGAGAGGGCGTGACATGCAGCTTCACTCAAACCAGGGAGAAGTTATGTGGCATGTGTAATAACCAGTGCTCTGACACTCATTTGCTAATATCAAATAGCACCAGAATGAAGAGTCAGTCCCAGGTGAGCCCAAATAAGTTTTCACATTCACAAACTACCTTTCTCACCCCTCTGCAGCAGAATGTTTCTGTGTAAAACCCAGTGTTGAGATGCACATAGAACACATAGAAGCTCAGTGAAGAAAAGATCAGATTCAGATCAGCTCCATTAAACTATGCACTGGATAGGATTGATCCTAATCCTCAGGACTAGCTCTGACACAACTAAAGCTTAGTATAAACCAAAATATTAGCACAGAGGGGTCTGGAGTTACAATCTAATTTAAGCACCTTCATCATTTATTGTTGTTGTATAATGTAATACTGTACTTCATCAGTTAGTCTGAGCCAGATTCATTATTGCCTCTCTGGTACTAAGCTCTCTCCTCTTCCTACTCTCTTAACACCCACTTCCGCTCATTCTGTCACATTTTGGTATTATTGTAAGGACCCAGAGTGCAGTCAGAGCCGAGGAGGTATGGGTAATAAGATTTAATAGAGATAAAGAATAACAAAGATAACATAAGAGAAGAAGTCATAAACAGAAAATCACTCCAGAGGAGGAAAAGCCAAACTAACTAACCAGAATCTACAGAACAGGACTGATAACAGAAGATACAGCAAGAGAACTAAACTAAGACTAAATCAGAACAGTAAAGCAAGAAACAATGCAAAACAAACTATGACAGAAAATTGCTCCTAAAAGAGAACAGACTAACCAAACCAAGACCTGATCAAACAAAAGAACTAGAGAAGTGATTCATAGACTCTAAAATACAAAAACATTAACAATCAGAAAGATGGAGCAAAGACTGAAGAACTGAGAAGCAAACTATATACAAACTGTGTTCACATTCATACAATCACTGCATGTATTCAGACCTTCCATCGTGAGCATTGTCATTCATAACTGCTCCTTTTGCTCACTGTCTATCTTGCTCATCTCGCAAGCACCCGCTGTCACCACAATTCCACCTATCAGCAGAGAGTTCAGGACTCCCTGCTGGGGCAGCCTCAGCCTCCTGCAGAGCTTTCCAGCAGGATCCTCTCCAGCCACACCATCCACACAGTCTGAGTCCTCCTGAACTTAACTATTAATGAATCATGTCGATTTCAGATTCCTGTTGCAAAGCCTCTCTTGTTTCTGCTGCTATGGTTAATACTACGTCCACAATATTGAAAGCTTGTGAATGGATCTGTATATTATGTCACCAATTACTGTAATTTGTATCATTTTATGTTATGGTCCCATTGTAGCAACTAGAGAAGCACAGATTTGTCTAAAAGGTTTATTGTGAAAAAAGGAGTAAACCAGAAACAAGGCCATCACAAGGCGGCCCACAACTAAGATGGTGTCCTCCTTAACAGTCCTCCAAAACAACAGATCACCTACAATACACAGCTCACTTAGCAGATTACAGAGTTAGTGTCAGATTCAGAGATCAGGCTGGTCATAGTATATAACAAACAAACAAATCTCCTCCAGAACTGTAATCGAGTAAGGCCAGGTTCAAAGCCACATAGACAACAGAACCAGGATAATCAGGCGCAGGTCAGTGGTCAAGATCAGGGCCCAAGTAGAGCGGTTATCAGGTTCAGAAAAAGATCAGAGAGTCAGGTTTACACACAGCAGATAATCAGGTCTATAAAAGGGTACGGAGTCAAATGCAAACAGTCCAGATCACAAGCAATAGCCAATATCCATTGTCCACGTTCAGAGCCAGGTTCAGAAACACACGTCAGAATTATCTGGGTCAGATTCATTTACAGAGCAGAGTGGGTCAGAGGTAGCAAATGGTATCAGAGCAGAATCAGGTTCGGGTACAGGTTAGTGGGTCAGGATCAAAAGGCTAGAAAGTTGCTCACTGCAAGCAGGACAGCAGATAATCTGGCAACTGGTGAAACTGGCAGAGGAGGTTATATGTCTGGTTCATTACTGATTGGAGGCAGCTGGGGATCATTATAGTGTGTGTGTGTGTGTGTGTGTGTGTGTGTGTGTGTGTGTGTGTGTGTGTGTGTGTGTGTCAGTGGAACAGAACAGAGAGAGTGTGGCCAGGTGTGTCTGAGAGTCTGAATGTAGCAGAGAACAGGAATGATTAAAAAACTGAAATAAAAACAAAACAAAGTCATGGATCGTGACATAATTTAACCACGGTTTTAAATCTACCAATACAGCTACAAATTAAACCTGACTGGGCTGAAGACGGTTGAATTCTTCATATAATCAAATCAAGCCTGTGGTTAAGATACACCATCATAATGACATTTCCAGTGTATTGGCTCATCTCTCTTCCTTTTCCATTGAAACATTTTTATTTCCAGCTCAGACAGATTTCACTGATACACTGACTCAAAATGTTGTTATTGACGTCTTTGATGAGTTAATTACACATTTCCGTGAAGGTCAGGACAACAGCGGATGTGAATCACTAGCTTACAGTAGGGGGTATGTGCCCCCGTCTTCCCATCCACACACACGTCTCCTCCTCAGCCTGCGAGCGAGAGTTTATTTTCACAGGTCACATCACCAGAAATGGCAGATTGTTGCCTTAATGGATGTTGATGAAAGGTTGATAAAACATTAGTGGCGTTAAAGAAAAAGGCTTATGTTGACCAGCATCAGCTACATGAAACCAGTATTATAGATGTTTACAAAACAGCTCCACAGAAAGATACTACTGTATGTCTCAATGTAAGGATTTATTATGCACACGTACAGAGGGCTAAGTTAGGATGGTTTCATGAATATATGGGAGAGAACTGAGAGCTGAAGCCAGAACCAGGGAGAGAAAGTCTTAACAGGGTAATGTGTAATGTGAGGTAGTGTGTGCTCCTAGTCAGGAGAGACCAGTCATCATTAGTCTGAAGTAAGTATTGAGTTTCAGAAAATGTGACAGTAAGTATATATATAATAGTTAGAGAAATGAGCAGTGGCGTACATGGAAGAGGAGCAGATAGATGTGTATGTTCAGGAGAATTCTTCAGGACAGGTGAGAGCAATAGCCATGCAGGTGTTGCAGGTCAAATTCCAATCCAGCTTTCTGATTCTCATTACTAATGAAGGGTTTGCATCTTATGTGAATGTATCTCCTGATGTTTTCTTCAGATGGTGGACTGTGATACCTCCACCTGCTCTGCAGAGCAGCTCCCACAATGCTTCTATCAGTAGTTGTCATTTGTTTCTGTGTATGTTGCTCAGTGCACAAATGGTTTATTTCTTTTTTAGGGCATTCTGACTTATGGTACTGACTTCATCCAGTGTGTGCAGTGGATGGATGGGTGGATCTTGATACATCAGCAAAAGGGGTCTTCAAAAGTGGAACCAAAGGGCTAAAACTAAGAGAAGTCATTTAGACTTGTTTATTGTTTGATCAGTCAATCAACACCCGTGTAACAAGCAGCACATCAGTCACATGTGCCAGTATCTTTGCTCACTTCTGATACAAATAAAATATGTTATGTTATGTGTTGTTTAAAATATCTAAATACCATGAAATGAAAGGTGAAACATTTGATCTTAAATACAAATATCTTCAGTGTAAAGCAAACACTATTTAGTTTGAGTGAGTTGGGGGAATTTAACCAGCAAAAGCGAAAGTGTTAAACCACAGCTATGTAAAGACCACTGTCTTTAGAGGTGGTGCTATTTTGGCATTTTCATCATGCTCAGGTTAATGTGTACAAAAAAAACTGTGGCTCCTAAGGCACCTAAATGTGGAGAAACAGCCCTGAGTGTGTGAGCTAGTTCTCCTGCTGTATTTGGTTACACTGGTATACAGAGCCAACTGCTGTCACTCTTATTTAAGCTGTACCAAAGTAGAAATGAGTGGAAATGGTTTATTATCAGTCAAGTCGTGTATAACTGGTGCAAATGAAAACCTCAGCATGAAGATGAGCCCACACTGGCTCTGTTATTCTCTGCAGGATTCAGCTGAGCTGCGATGACAGCAGTGGAGTTTCAGCTCTCTCTAGTGGATCAACTGCGTTCTAGTGACACTGGTAATAAAACAGCTCAGGCACTTTTATTTGGAGTTCCATTACTTTAATTTCACATCGATCTACAGTTACTTTAAATCTGTCAATAAAATAAGCTGTAGTGCAGGGTTTAGGATGGATTAAACATTAAATGAAACATTCTTTTGCTAGATTATCGACTACTGTTCTGTCCTGTTTGTTTTTTTTTACACTTCTCCCAGTTTAACAGTGATTTCTGATCCTCGAGTCATTTTAACTTGTATGTGAGAAGTATGAACAATAAAGCAACAATGTGGCTATTTCAACCTGTCTAGGAGGGTTTTCTTAAAAGAACGCATTAAGACCATACAGATCATTATAAAAATGTATCATGAAAACAGTTCTACACAGCAATTTAACAACAGCATTGTTTCATTTTCTTGGCAAGAAAGAGTTGCAGCCTTTTTGTATTGTCATCTGATTTTCAGACTGCTTGAAAGACTAAAACATCAGGTCAGGACAGTTCAGTGTAAGCATCAATGCAAAATAAAATCTGGCACTGCTATCATATGCATATGTAATATGTAATATGTAATAACAGACAACTAGAGTTTTTGTGCGCTCAGTAAAGCTCAGTGAAGAAGTAAGAAGAGTAACAAGAGTAACTCTGGTGAGTGTTTAGTCCACAGTGTAGGGTGGTGGACTTCAGAGTATACGTAGGATTAGAATAACCATTTGCTACCCACAGATAACCAGTGAGGCAAAAAACACAGGAATTATAGCAGTGCAAAGGAAAGAGGGAAAAATCTGAAGGATGAAGCAATCGATTGAATCAGAAATGACAAATCATTCAACCTTAGCTGTGCATTAACATTATAAGAATCATTATTCACCGGAAATTCATTCTTGTCCTACAGAGCAGAGGGACTGGGAAGATGTCAACAATCATTTCATTTCATTTTCATGAGCTGTGTGTGTGTGTGTGTGTGTGTGTGTGTGTG
>OMLM01005207.1:1769-16050 GCA_900302695.1 Helostoma temminkii | reverse complement strand
TGGAGTTGGAGCAGTGACGTTGCTCAGATTTGTTGTGGTTGTAGTTGTGTTGTTGCTTGTGACTGTTGTAACTATAGTTGTGTCGTTGCTTGTGTGTGTGACTGGTGTAGATGTAGTTGTGCCATTACTTGTGATTGGCGTAACTGTAGTTGTGTCATTACTGGTTTGAGTGGTTGCTGGGGTTGGAGTAGTGATGTTGCTCAGATTTGTTGTGGTTGTAGTTGTGTTGTTGCTTGTGACTGGTGTAACTATAGTTGTGTCGTTGCTTGTGTGTGTGACTGGTGTAGATGTAGTTGTGTTGTTGTTTGTGACTGTTGTAACTATAGTTGTGTCGTTGCTTGTGACTGGTGTAGATGTAGTTGTGTTGTTGTTTGTGACTGTTGTAACTATAGTTGTGTCGTTGCTTGTGACTGGTGTAGATGTAGTTGTGTTGTTGCTTGTGACTGGTGTAGATGTAGTTGTGTTGTTGTTTGTGACTGTTGTAACTATAGTTGTGTCGTTGCTTGTGACTGGTGTAGATGTAGTTGTGTTGTTGCTTGTGACTGTTGTAACTATAGTTGTGTCGTTGCTTGTGTGTGTGACTGGTGTAGATGTAGTTGTGTTGTTGTTTGTGACTGTTGTAACTATAGTTGTGTCGTTGCTTGTGTGTGTGACTGGTGTAGATGTAGTTGTGCCATTACTGGTTTGAGTGGTTGCTGGGGTTGGAGTAGTGATGTTGCTCAGATTTGTTGTGGTTGTAGTTGTGTTGTTGCTTGTGACTGTTGTAACTATAGTTGTGTCATTGCTTGTGTGTGTGACTGGTGTAGATGTAGTTGTGTCATTGCTTGTGACTGCCGTCCTTGTAGTTGATGTGTAATTGCTGGTCGTTGTGTTATCTGTATCAGGCATGCTGGTTGGATGGCTTGTCTCCGTAGTGGACTGTGTTGTACCATTGTGTGGAACTGATGGAGACTCAGTTGCATTGCTGTTCTCAGGGCTGATGCTGGATTCAGTGCTCTGTTGGGAGGTTGCGTTGTTGGGTTCTGCAGTATTCTGCGTAGCATTTTCTGTAGTGGCAGTTGTTCCAGTAAGTGTGACAGAGGGTGGTAAAGTTGTAGTACTGCTGTCGCTGCTTGAATTTGAGCTTGTAGGTACAAAAGTGGTTGTTTCCCCATTATTGGTCACTGTCATTCCTAAAACAAAAGCACAGAAAGTGGGTTTTAATTCCACACAGTTTTCATAAAAAATTTAAAAATTTGATCTGAGATGATTTTACATGGTTGCACTGACACACTGAAAGTAGAAGTAAATGTTGATAAATTGGATAAAATTTTCAGTTTTAGTCACATGACTACTACTAATTTGTGAGCACTACTTTGTTACGTTGTTAAAGACTCAGTAGACCCTTTTAAGATAAATGTATAGCTGTATCATTTAACAATGAGTGTGTAGTAAGTTGATGAAAGCGGTTACTCAGCAGAAAAGAGAGGAGCTACCCAGTGACTGCTGTTTACCAGATGTGTTAGTCACAAGGACAGTCAAACTCATCGGACCATTTGAAAGGAAATAGCCGCCTCCTGTTGGTTCAGTGCGCTGTGGCGCCTGTTCCCATTTAGCCTGCTTCCACTCCTTACTTTGTGTTTATAGGGGAACAGAGGAGGTCAGGCAGCGGCTTCAGGTGCACTACAAACACTAGGAGGTCTTTGATAATGGTTTAGCCTGTTTACCTCAGCTCCTCATCTTTATCTTTCATTCAAATCTCTTTTCAGTAGTCAGAGAGAGAACATACGTGGACACCTTACACAAATGGTCCTTTCCAGTAAGGCAACTCAAAAGCACAAGGAAGTGGTGAGAAAACCAAGACTAATATCAGATCCTGAGCATGATTTGATTATTTTGTGTGTACAAGGTCCTTTGTGGCCTAATGTCTTTATCGCTTAGTAACCAGGATTCATTTAGAGATAAAAAAAACAAAAAAAAATACAGACTTCACACATCCTGTGACAGCAGACTTTTATGGATATGATGTACCTAATATACGCGCAAACAGTACACACCCATACGCACCTTTAAAATTGCATATCACATAGATAGAAAAGGATATAAAGCAGTCAAGGAAGTTATATGACAAAGTGATAAAAAGTGGGAAAACATATATAGTCCCGCATCATGTTTTTAACAGCCATAAAGTAAAGGAGTGGCAGAGCTGAGCAGGACTATATCAGTACGTGAGGCAGTGCAGGGCGAGCTCATTGCGTTAAAACACATATGCTGTTTTGTGACTGATTCGTCTAGAATGAGACTTAAGGGCAAAGGACTAATCTTTCTTGGTGACCAGAGACCAAGATTAATGAAAAACCTCTTAAATCAGATCTAGCTGCTCCTGCCTGTGTGTTTGTGTGTTGCATTTTCTTCTGTATCATTTGCAATGATTTGCATGTTTCCATGAATAAATGAGCTGAAGGTTACACATTTCGTTCATTCCTGCATACTTTCCATTTTATTAATACTCACAAGTACTTGTTTTATCTTCCCGTATCAGAACATTTTAGTCATTTTTCAGATTTCCATTGCTTTATTGAAACTCAACGACCAGTTTCTGTTTACTCTCCATCCTGAAGATTAGTCAGGTGTGTGTGACTTGGCCTGCTTAAGCAGCTGGGTGCCAATAAGTAAGTATCTGTGACTACAGGTAGATAGGAAAGCTAAAAGTCAACGGAAATCCTTAACATTTCAGAAACTCAACATCAAACAACTCTGGAGCAGCTTTTAAATGTTCAAGGAATATAAACAACTCTAATGGTGCACAAAGAGTCAGTGTTTGTGTGAGAAACCACTCTTATCAAAGCCACGTAACTCTAAAGGTTTACAGTACCGGTCTGATTCTTGACCACACAAATGTTATCAGGAAGGAGACATTTGTTAATTAAAAAATGAAGATAACTAAACACTGAGCACAGAGTTCCAAGAGAGCGCCAGATGGGAAATCTTTTTTTTTTTTTTTCAAACAAATACCAAAATAAGAAAACATGTATTTAACTGTACTAGATTAATATTACTTAATTGTGGCTCTGTACATTGAAGCATGTTAAAATAACAGACTGAGATGTTGAACTATTTGATGGATTAGCCTATGAATTTTGATACAGATATTCACGTCCCTTTTAAAATGGCCATACTTTTAATTTAGTGTCAGTATATATATTCAAAATATTAACTTTAAAAAACACTAATACCATTCCCTCAATCCTTAGCATCATGTTGTGTTTACCACTAATTAGCCCTTACTTTTAAAGGTCTCATGTAACTGCTGCCATCACCACACATTTCTCCCATAGCTAAGACCACTGCAAGTACAGCATAACAAACATTGTTTGGAAAATACACATCATATTTGTTTTTTATGTGGCTGTGTCCGTGTAGATTCTCAAATTATCAGTTTTTTGTTCGTATCTAATGTATGTAGCTAATGACCTCAAAAATGTGACTGAACACATTTTGATACGATGAGGTATTTCTGAGATCTATGCATAATTTATAAATAATCCAGCTAAAGACACTGAAAGAATATTTTTGTTCATAAAAAGCTGGGATCTATTTTTGGACATGGGGAAGTAAACAGACAAAAGGGTAACTGTCATAGACAAGAATGTGACTTTACATGAGTTAACATGAACAAACACTGTGGTTCTTCTTCCACCGTCATTTTCATAATGATGTTTGCTTCCACATTAAAGGTGCAGCGCTGCTTCTCCATTTACATGGAGACGTCAGACATGACAAACACAATGGTCCGTGACGAAGTTTCACAGCGTCTTTGACATCCTAGTCAAAGTTTGATACAGTAAAAGCAACAAAAATGTGTGCTTAAACTAAACCACAAGCTGCATGTTCGCAGCACATCGCCTTTGTTAGGTAACTTTGCTGCCAGTGAATAGCCAGTGCTAGTGTTTATGTTTAGTGTTATGTAAATTTGTGTAACACAGTTTAAACAGACAAGTAATTAAGAGGACTCTGCGTGTCTACCAGGCAGCCTTGTCTCTTAGGAATTAACCTACAGCCGGATAATCCCCTGTAGACACAAAAGGGATGACTAGGTCAGGCAGGGTGACAAGTGGGTCTAAGGTCGGCCTTCAAACACACACTCAGGAGGATGTGGGTAAGAAGGTCCGGTTTTGCTCACTAGGAGCTGGTCCTTTGGTCAAACTTGCAAGAGTGTTTGCTACTTGCTTTGAAAATATAGCACTATCCTGAAGCTGCCATGCTTTCCCCTTCTGTCTTTCCTTTTCTTTCAGTGTCTGTCTCCAGATGTCAGATCACATACATCATCATAAACACAGAGACAGAGGCAGAGGTAGACCTTTGCAATCAGGCTCATATTTCAAATAAGCACTGTACTTCAGGCAATTCAGAGCACACACCCTCAACTTCACATCCACATTGCCAATCCCTGAGAATAAATCCTTATCTGTAGCGATGACACATACCTGGGTGAGGGATACTAATTCCCAAAAGGGATCTGAGTAGTTCAGAAGACTCTGTCTTTGTTTTTCCAGTTTTGCCATGATACATTTACATTTACATTTTACTCATTTGGCAGACACTTTTATCCAAAGGTAAAATTGAGGTATAAAGCAAGCAATAACTAAAGTCAAGCAGCATACATTGAAGGTAAAGTGCTATAAGAAGAAAGTTCAGTTGCACGTATACGCAAGGGAGGGATTTTTTTTTTCTTTTTTAACATTTTAATGTTGTTTATTTTCTGGATTATGTGAATCCATAATTCTAAAATTCTGAAGTTCTTTATCACATCCAGATGCACTAAGATGGACCTGATTAAAGGACACACACAGAGCAGGAGAGGACTGACAGCTTGAGACCGAACATTCAGGAAGAGCCTGGGGCCAAAGAGCAGGATGTCATTAGGAGACTGATGTATCCTATTGAGAGCTGACCACTCCTGAAGTGTGTGTGCGTGTGTGTGTGTGTGTGTGTAGTTTCCGTGTTTCAGAAATCATCTAATATGACATCTGAAACAAGCTGATCAAAGATGGTCTCACTCTTGGCACCTTTAAAACACTCCTAATGAGAGTCAATATTTCTTTCATACTGTTTTATGACTTCCTGGTATTTACAGGTACCATCCCTGTCCTCCAAACATTGTGGTACACTAACACTCACTGATACCCAAGTCAGTTTTGCAATGTCAAAGCGACCCAGGTACGACCTCAAAAGACAGAGTGAAGCTTTATTCTCATCAGCTAACTGCCATTATTTTGGTGAACAGCACATTGGCCTTTAGGTCATGGTGATGTTTGTTATTCACAGTTTTCATGTTGTTTACAATGCAATTAATTAGTTGAGAAAAGAACTGACAAAGAAAATATTCATTAGTTTCAGCCCTACACTTGGTTGTCACTTACTAAGGTGCACTGATAATGGAGAATAGCAGTTTAATACAACAGTCCTGCAATAAATATGTCCTTCGAACTTGACAAACATTATAAAGTCTTTGTAAATAGTAAAAATAAACAAATAGCATAATTTCAAATCCCCACATCCTTGTTAGTGACTATAAAGATGGCGGATCATCTTTCTAAGGTGGCTGTAACTAAAATGTAACATTTTAAGCATTGTAAAGGTATGATTTATTGCGAGGATAGAGCATTAGATTGGATTAGCATTAGCTAACCTAATAACCTAAGAAGCTGACAACTGAGTAATATGGCAAACGCACGCTAAATCTCTTTTAAAATAATCACATTAGTGCAATGCAATTAACTGTGTCCCGATGCTATGCATAACACCAAATAAAAGTCTTCCCATGTGCAATAAACAAGATTCTACAATGTATTACGTTGGATTGGGATTATGTATTTAAAGGACTTTAACGATTTTGTTAACTTATAATATTATAAACTTATTGTAATGCAATTCCACTACCAATTATAGGTGTTAATGTCTATTACTGTTTTTCTTTTACTCATTAAAAGGAGTTTCCTGTAAACCAAGGTCATGTTACTTAATATATTAATACAAGAACAATGTTGTGTAACATTAACAGTGATGACTGAGCAAATCTAATGCCCCCACATCTGTGTCCTCCTGAGACTTTGCTCTCTATCGTCTAGATTGTCACATAAGCTGTGAATCTTCCTCCTACTGACTTAACAGGCTTGATTCCTAATGCACACATGTACTGACCAGTTCAAAACGTAATATCAACACAGGTAAAAAAAAAAAAGTCACCATTGTTTCACTCGTATCACTGTACAAGGACACACAGAGTAGCACAGCTGATAAAATATCTTATTTCCTATTTCTGAGCCTATATGTGAAATTTTATCTCAGTCTCTACTACGTTTCATACTAGTGCTTTTTTTGGTTCCCCACATGAGAAAGACACCAGTTTAAGCATCAACAACAGGTGGAGGCAGAAATGAGCTTTCTATTTGAGTAAACAAAGCTCATATACTGTGTCTTGGAGGTAACAGATGGCTCCCAGAAGCACAAGCAGGGCCTCTGCACATATCATATCCAATTAAAGCGCCGCCAGCACACGCTTTCCATTTACTGAGTAAGATTTACTGCCCTGGAGCAGGTCTAATCCAACAGGATACAGCAGGCACAGAGCAACAGAAGGAGAAAGGAAGTGTGCATGAAAAGTGGATGTAGAAGCAATACGTTCCAGCAGGTGGGAGGGCGCTGAGTGAGGAACGTTGTAAATATTATGCAGAAACTCACTGACAACTGACCCGTTCAAGTACTTCTCTTACTGACATCACTGAACAGTAGGGAAATGTGTGAGACTTTACTTTAGCTAGTGTGATTTTTTAAACAATGCCAGTAACACAAACGTGACTTTTCACATTCCTATAAATGTCGTAACCAACGAATGATGTGACACATGTGGAAGAGACATGACCGCTGCGTGTGGCTTGAGGGGAAACAGTAGCAGAGAAAAGCCATTAACGTGTTCTGCTTCTCTGAAAGACTCCTTATAAAGAGTACAAGAAAATGTGCCACCAGACCCGCAGGCTCAAAATCATGACCCTCAGGAGGTATTTTTCATCTGGGTGTCTTTCTACTACACACAGTCTTCTTCCAAACTGGAGCTGCTATGCCATCCCATGTCTCTGTCTGAACTTCTATATAAGTAATGAGACGCATGACAGGAGGACACACACACACACAGACAGCCTGCAGGCTTCCAGTGAGGCTCCAGCACATGTGACTGATTCTGATTCTTCATATGAGACCCTTTGCTCACAGAGATGCACTTCAGACTAGTCCAAAATAATACAAAGGGTGACCAATGGATTTAACTGCAGCTAAACCTAGTGAGACAGAGTACAGTGGAGACTTCGTCAAAATTCCTCAGGCAGCTTCACTACGCTGATGAGGGGGTCTGTTATACACACACAGAGAAAACTTTGTCTGGAGTGCGCTTCGTCTCAGCGGATCGCTTGTTATTTTTTGACCAATGCCTCCTCGCTGGCAACTGTCCACTCCCAAAGTGCATTGAGTCACATTGAAAGAGCAGTGAATCAGGGTTAAAGATTATTTGGGGAAACCCCATGTGTTAACTGAAATCAACAGAAAAGGTTAAATCTTCTTTAATTAAGGAAGTGCATCTTTCCTGTAAGCAATGAACAACAGCCGCTACGTGGTTTTCAAGAAAACTAACGTGGACATTTGTTTATGATTTACTTCTTGGTACATGAGTATGCTTATTATGAGTATTCATAATAAATGAAGTTTACCTGCCTCAGGGCCCTGCAGTGGATATCACCCTGTGCCATTATAACTGAGTCCCCCTCACCAAATGCTAATTAATAATTAAATTATATTTGCATTATTTGTGTATAATGTCACACAACTGTTTGATTTCTGTTTTGGATGGCTATGATACCTTTCTATAAAAATGTTCATATGATTTTACTTGTTGATTCACTCATTTTCTATTATAGATCAATGTCAGACATGTTATAAACACAAAACACCGTGTTTCTGTCTTCTGGAAAATATTGGTTCTCTGAATAGTTTTCAAAGATAAAACATTAACTGGATCCCGGATAGAGTTTTGCAATTACAACAACAAAACTGTATCTGTTCCAGACAACATGTGCTATAAGTAGTAAACTTCTAAGTACATATAATATATTATTATATATTTCAATAATATATGTTTATTATTTGTGACATTTAAACTGGTTTATAATAAACAAAACACAGTATATTCATTTGTTGTAGACCACGATTAAAGATGTAGCCTAAAACTAAGCAACAAAGTTTAACCGTAGTATTTCACTGCACTGTTACTTAAAGTGTATTCACTGAAGAAAACAAAGTACTGCTCACAATGTTTTGGAGGCTGCGGTGATTAAAACTGTGCTGACAACAGTTAAACTAGTCAAAAGTAGAAAATTCACATTGACGTTATGCTGATAGGAACATGGAGTGATAAACAACTTAGTAGCTTAAACCGTGTAGAACTTAACTCACCTTTGCCGAAAGCTGCCAGGAAAAACACGACAGGGAAGAAGGTGAGTAACATGGTTCAAGTCTCAAAGTGTAAATGTGTAAAAACGCGTATGTGTTGTTGCTCTGAAAGTCCAGTGTCCCCGCTGGTGTGACTGTGAATTATAACGGTGCCGCTGACGCTCCTCGGTGTCCTGGCTGATGCTACAGGTGGTTTAGACTGAGAGCTGCAGCTTCCGACGGCATTAAAAGCTTTGGTCTCCGCTCTGATTGGACAGACGCTGCTGTCACTCATCATTACTGTAGTGGAGATGGGCTGGTGCTCTGACCGTGAGTCAACAATACAGAAAGACTGTACTGCACCATACACGTCTATTTTTAGCGGAGTGTTTGCATCAAGGTACAGAGAGAGGAACTAAATGTTTTACTCAAGGACATGTTGGTAGGGCAGCAAACCTCATGACAAGAAACTAAAGCTAGTTACTAACAAAAACATATTTACCTTCTTCAGTTCAGACTGTGAACGTATTTGCTAACCAACATTAGTGTCGGACTTCATGTTGAACTAAAAACTAGAATATTTGCTGCACTGGTAGTGGTAGTAATTAAGTACACTTACTCAGGTCATATTTTTGATACTGTCCTTTTGATGTGTGTTCATTAACATAATCATGTATTACTATGATTAACCAGCTGTCAGTACATAACATGATAAAAAAAAACAGATCCACCTTTACCAGCAGCTGCTTTTGCTCTCTCTATAAAGACAGAGATGTTTCCTCTTAGTTTTTATTAACTACTATACATTTTCACATTTGAAAGGTTGTCAAATACACTATGTGGACAAAAATGTACCTGCACCTGGAGGGATACAGGTAGGGAGTTTGCACTAGGCCACTTATCTTCAGTGAAGTCCAATCTACTTCAGCAAGACATTTTGGAAAATGTTGTGCCTCCAACAGTTTGGGGAAGTTTGATGAGTTTGGTCCCCACAGAGCCCTGACCTCAACCCCATCAAGCACCTTAGTGATGAACAGGGGGAACCAACTCCATATTAAAGTATATGTGGTGTAATGGTCAATATAGTGTCCATATAGTGTGACTCTGTACTGGACATTTTATCAACAGCATTAAATTCAGTAGCCTACTGTTTACAGTAATTTGTTTTCTTAGTTGAGTCTTGTACTTTTGTACTTGTAGTCAACTTTAGAGCATGTACCGAGTACTCCAACTTTACTGAAGAATGTGAAGTGCTACTTCTACTTTTAGTGAAGCAATTTTTTCCCCAAGTACTTTCACTTTAGGATTGAGTTTGTGTATGTCCTGATCTGACCGACTGATGTTAGCTCAGAGTCACGCAGCTTGCATGATGAAAAGCACCTATCACTAAACCTCTATGTCTATGGTACACTGTGTGCAACAAGGGAATTCCACTCATATGTGAATAACTACTAATAACTACAATACATGTCACACAATGACCAGCCTACAAGCCAAGTAATGAAGGTCTTAATCGAATACAGACTAACTGAATACTTGATTCCAGCAATCATAGCCCTGCTGTTTTTAATTAAATTGTTCACAAAACTACAGCTACAGATTTAATCCACATTACAATAGATATTATGTAAAACTTTTAAGATCCATAAACGCTACAGTACAATTGATACCCGGTTTATGATGAGCTTATTTTGATCCATTTTGCCATCAACTTTCCTTGTCAGACTTTTCTGTAGCTTACTACTCCTATCCATAATAAATGTGAGCACAAAAACAATCCGAACTTATACAAATTGAAAATATAATAAACCCTACTCAAGGTCTTCCTTTTCTCTTTGTACTACATTTATGGTCTTCTAAATAATCTGGGCCATTTCAGACTAAATTGGCTTTGACATGCTTTGAGAAGAATACTTATTTATTGTTATGTTGTCAGTGGTTACCCACCAGGACAGCCTTATGAGCACAGTAAAAAAAAATGTAACCAAGGACAAACCTTTGTTATTCGCTTCACATCAGTAAAGTACTTAAAGGTTTAGTTCACCAGTTTTCTGCTGTTTTCTAGCAGCATTTTATTAATTCTTGATCTGAAAAAGATAGACAGACAAAAATCAGGTGCAATCATATGCGTTCAAAGTAATTTTCCTTCATAATTTATATATAGATTTGTCAAAAATGTCATGTAATTCCTGCCTTATATAATTAAGTGTAATTTTTCCTAACATTTAGTTGGAAAATAATCTGGAAAGCTGTGGTGTTAATGTTTTCAGGGTGCTTGTAAAGCATCAGTCAGTTACTGGCAGGCTGCTCACGTGCATTCACAATAAAGGCTAATCATTGACTAATCATGGCTGTTTAAACATCCTTTTTATGACATTTTATTTAGCGGTTTACGGTTAATCATAATTCTTTTTTTTTTTTTATTTGCCCTCTAACACCTATTTGCATTCCACAGTGTTTGCAGCTTTAATAAATTCACAAAACTGAATAAAATAAAACAGCAAACGTCAGAGATTGGAGATTTGTCAGGAAAACAAATCTGTGCCAGTTTGTAATGACCAAAAATCCTGGTTTAACACTTCAGTCTAGAAAGACCAAACCTGATCACATCAGAGCCAATACCTGCTTTAAGAGCAGAGCTATGACGGTTATTATTTAAGCCATAATAATACACAGGTCTTTTATGACCCACATTAGCTTTACCTTTATCTGCTTACTGTACATTTCAAGTGCATTGTTCTCTGTTCTTTCAATTTCTAGTTCTTATCTTAAAGGAAGTTTCTGTTCTGTGGAAATGGGTCATGAGTGTATTGCCAAAGTTTTATTATCACAGTTGGCTCAGTTTTTATATGATTTATTGATGTATATACACTTGGCGGTGCACAGTAAACAAATCAGTAAACAAATGTGTTCAACAGTAAAGGTGTTCTCGAAATGATCAGATGAAGTCCTGACATTATGAATTTTGTAAGCACACAGCCGAAGGCTCGGAAAACATCTCTTTACAGCGTCGTCTTTGAACTAGGTCAACTTGATCAAAACGCTCTGACAGATTAAACATTTTCCACTTGTTATCAAGAAAGTTTTTTATTTACTTTCTTCTGGAGGTGTGGTGCATAAATGAGTAATAGTTTATGATTATTTCTTGTAACGCTGACATATCACATGTTTATGAATTACTTGCAACACATTTTTACATATTTTAACGTACTAACGTGTTTAATGTATTTTACAGAGTGCAGTAGATCATAATATTGTTTAACTAAGGAGTGGAACTGTCGGGTTATTGATAAATTCATATGAAACATGTTACAGGCAAATTTACTTACTATCTTCCAGCATTCCCCATATTACAGCTTTTATGACTCTGCTCTGAGACACTCCTTCATCACAGATATTTCACATATTCAGCAACGTATAAACACATACACGTTGCTGACCTCACCCTTATCTCATGCAAATATTCGGCGACATTACAACATTTTTCTGTACTGTGTGTTGATTCTCATTGTGGAAAACGCCAAGATTAATTCCTGTGCCCTTTCTTTGTTGACACAAGTGTTTCTTATTACGTGGCTGGGTGCTGGGCAATAAGTTAACATTGCGAAAGGACACTTTTTAGATTGACCTTGTATCTTTTTGTTGAGGGTTTGTAAAGTCTAAAAGGGGACAAGAGAAAATAACTAGACCACATCACATCGAAGATAGAAAAGTCACTTTTTCTGTTTGTTTTAGAGATGTTCTCTTATTATTGCTAGACAAGTATCTGAACTAAATTTAACAGCAATCTATATCTATACATATTAAATTTGTGTTAAAAGTGTCGGTGCTGCTACAGGAAAACTCAGATATAACAAAAGTTAGTAGAAGTCTTCTTTCATTACGACATTACATCAGAATACACTGTACACAATGAATGTCTTGTGCATATACATCTAAGAGCTGTTTGTGCCAAATAAAAAGTCATGTTTGGGAACCATAAATATACTAAATCCATAAAACTGTGTCCGTCAATTTGCTCTACAGACTTTTCAGGCTGGGTCAAAATGTTAGAATGACATAAGGTGCAAGAACTTAACTGAACCATAATCTGGAGCTTCCTGCAATATAACATGTAGGTAACGTTGTTCACTTGTGGTTTGCTTTTGAACTTAATTCTTTAAATTCTTTTAATTTAAGTTTTAAAAAAAAATTTCTTCTCCTTGTATTTGCTGCTTACACCCCATGCATGTGTTTTAACACCATGTTTGTTATGCTGTTTGCGAGTAGGCAGTCCCTACCTTTGACCAATCAAAGTGACTCCCTCTCTGTGCAAGTTCCTGGAACTTGACTTAGTTCTACTTCCTGAGTGCTCATGAAATTTAGCTCCCAGAATTGTGAGGGTGAGGGAAGTGGAAACAAAAGCAGAACCTGGACCACTTCAGTTCAAGGTCAAGTTCTTCCAGTGGAGACCCACCAACAGTCACATTTCCATGCCAGAGCCATGGACCTAGCTTGTCCCAGACCCATTTGCAACATGCAGCTACTGCTCTCCTTACAGCATCATTAAACTCCCTATTCTCTTTTATTGCTGTTGTTTCCCATTCACTATCTCTCTGTGTACACAACTCAATCCATGGCCTCACTGTAGCTCTGAAGATAAGAACACCATGCACGTCACTCTCAAGTCCACTCTGTCAACAGATCGGTGTCCTCTGGAAGCAGAAAGAAACAACAAGGGCACAAATGCTGAGAAATAAAGCTCACTAACTAACTGTTTCCTCTGATGTTTGTTGTGGTGTGTTAAAGCCAGAAACATCTATTTGACATGAATCTATACACATTCACTCCTTGGCTACTGGATAAAATGACATCACATCATCCTGGACACACCTTTAGTAACTTTTATAGTGTCTGCAAATGTTTCACCTTTCAGTCAAAAGTGAGTCAAGAAGCTTCTCAATACTGATTCACGATGATGCACACAACTTACTAATGACACTTTGGAAAAAATTGCTACGTGATGTGGGGTGGGACTGAATCACACAAGTATGTAAAAGTTTACAATTCTCACTTGCAACAAAAGTACACGTGAACACAGGTTTTATTTGACTTCTGTTTTTCATTTAAGGAAGAACATTAATTCCCGTCACGGATACTGGAGAAAAAATGAATGGTTGAAAGGTTAAATTTACTTGGGCATGCAGAGATTAGAAACATCTAAACAGCTCCTAGTAAATTCAACGGCCTGTTTTTCCACAGTACACAGTTAAAAGTGTCTATGAGGCAAACTGATCCTCTTTCAATATCACTGCATTAGTTGTCTTTTCTCTTGTGTTTTGCACTTTTTCTTCACTAGATTTAAAGAACAGTATCTAGAGTTTCCTATTTAGATATTTGAGTGTTTAGTGCTGTACTTTGTTTCACATGAGTATTATACAATCCTAGTATTTAGGTAAATAGAAAATACAGTATATCAATTATTGTCTTTGTAATTATTATCAGTTACCTAAATCCCTTGTTGTGTTATCACATATATGTTTAATGAAACAAAGTAAAAAAAATCATAGTGTGCGTAGTTCTTTTTCCTCTTTAAAGTCACTTGCAACCAAACATATTTTTTCTCATACAGGGGGATGCTGAAAAGAAACTTGAAATTTTTGTGAAAGTAAGTGGATTAAGACTTTTTTTTTAAATCAACCATTTGGAGACTGGGTTAATAATAGATAAAGTTAAATTTTAAGAAACCAAGAGGAGGACAAAGTACTGTACAAGCCAAAGAAGTAATAATTGAAAAGGCCGTTTTAAAAATTGTTCTTAATACAAAACATTTTGGTTTTTT
>OMLM01005203.1:86584-100810 GCA_900302695.1 Helostoma temminkii | reverse complement strand
TGGATATATTAAAATATATAAAAAAAGGGTGGGGTGCTTCATCTCTTCAAGTCATCTGACTAGTGAAATATACAGTATCTGATCACAAAATGAACTTTCTTCATACTGATTAAACTATGATTATAGACACTATTATATACTATATATTCTATACAATTTCAATACAAGAAAGAAAGAAAATGAGCACAATTATCTAGGGTTCAGAGTGAGGCTCGCTCTTCTAACCAATCAAGGAAGGCCAGTATTTTTTTTTTTCCAACTGAAAACTAATTTTTGGGTTGTTAAGAACTTTCATGATATTTCATGTATAAGATTGCATCACATGATCACTGAAGGTAAAACTTATTCACAAACTAATGAGCAAGTGTAGCTGTTTAAAAAAATCAAGAAAATCTATACATAAATCATAAAAAAACATCATAGACAGTATTTTAAAATTATGCTTAGTGTTTGATTAACTTCTGGAGAGCTGTGCTGAACCTCACATGGTGAACTGTATTGCCACAGGTGATTAAAAATCACTCTGGGTGTTAGAATGCAGGGGAATAATGAATGAAGACATAAAAGTAATTAATAGATAGAGCCGTCTCCGAGAGAAAAGAGAAGAGGATTCGTCATCTCTTCTCTACACAATGCCATTGTTCCCAGCGACATTCACTAGTTACTGTGTTATTAATGATCCCGTCTTGTGGAACATACATTTTTCTCTGTTGGCTGGCTCGCCGTCTCCACAAACTTTTTTTTCAGAGCTTTTTGTCCCTCATCCTCCCCCCACCATCACCACCACCCCCACGCCATTCTTACATGTGAAGTTGTGTCACTGTACAGTACGTACTCTCCAGAGAGGCGAGCAGGCACAGGGATACTGCTGCAAGAGAAGCAGGGATTTGGCTGAAAGTTTGTTCACACATCAACACGGAGGGAAAACTTTTTATTCTTTGTAGTTTAGATGTTGGCCATGCTCACCTAGAGTGTCACCACAACAAAAAAAGTAAAAATGCTTTCAGTGCAATCAAAACAAAATGGAGCTAATTAAACAACATATTTTATCACCTTTTACATATAAAGGTAAGTTTCAGGTCATTTAGCAACATTTTAATATTTATATTTACTTTTTTATTTGAAAGCCAATTTATTAGACATTGTTAATGATGCAAATGACTATCACAGCTGGAAACAGTTTTTTAGTGTATATACCTACACAGGTAAACAGAGGAGCATCATCAGCAAACATTAGCACTTTATTCCAAATATGTTTGGACATACAAACAGCAGGAAAAGAAAATGTTTTGGTAGAAATCAGGACAACTACTAAGTGACCCCAAACTCTTATTTAATATAAGAAATAACGTCTAAAATATTCAAAATCCCAAATCAGTCTGTTGTCTCTAACTGTGGCAAGTTTGGATAATGTACCTGTAGAGGCAACAAGTCTGTAGCGTTTTACAGTCCGTGTATGTATTTTCTGCAGAGGAATATTATAACCGTATATAACATGACAATGTCCAGTTCTATTTCTCAATCCAAATGCATTTATTACTTAATTTCTTGTTGCATTATTGCTCCCACATGCACTGTGCTAAATATGTCTTTGCACAACAAAATTAAATACAAAGGTACTGTGTGTAATGTACTGTACCTGCTGTGTCCTGTGTCTCTGATCGACTGCTTGTTTCCTGCAGCTATTAAAATGACACATAATGTAGGGACAGTAAAGATAAAGTAAAAATATGTCTCACCTTAACACAAAGTAATAATTACTACTATTAGCTATTATCACTACAGCACAATAAACACTTACCTGAGACCCTGTATTTCCACCCGCCTCTTCTGTTGTCTATTTTCTACTACCTACAGTTCCGATTAAAATCAAACATGATATTCAAAAAGCAACTTGTTATGTTTACATCAAACCAGTAATCATATATTTCAGTTGATAAATCAATCATTAGAATTTCACCATAACTATATGGAACTATGATCATGTTTGAACCTGGCTCTATAAGCAGCCCTCTTGACACAGCCTCTCTGTAAGACCTGTTATCTGACCTGAGTGATCTCCTGGTGTATTCTGGACCTGAATCCCTGACTTTAATTCCATTCGGATCAACTCAGGGATTGAAAGCACTGGCACACAGACTAGATCAGAGACCTGTTGCAGTGACAACAGACCCCACCCGACCCGACCCTGCTTCTTGTTGAGTGACTTCACTGTGTTTTCTGTTACTATACAGCTTGAGGCATCCAAATAACATCAAAATGTTTAGGGTGGGGAGTGCATGTCCCCTAAAGATAAATGGCCACTATGCCTCTGGCCAAGAGTCTTTTTCAGGACATGTTTGTCTTTACATGTAACTATAAGGGCTTTACTTGGCATCTGAATGCAACACACCCACATGAATAGCTTTAATTGATCTGCATCCTGCACATTAGAAATAAAAGCCTTTAAAGCTCAGAAAGTGCATCCAAAGTTAAATTGGCACCTCCTGATGCTCCAGTAAGTTTCCACCTATGCTGCATTTCTGTCATAATTTTGCCCCCACTCTCTAGGGGTAGTGGAGAGTGTTTATGTTCTCATGCTAGCACCCTGTTTCTTGGTGCGGGTAGCAGAATTTGATATTATTTGAGGCTTATTCCTAATCGTCTAGACGGTAAATATTGCACACGTCTTCTGCGGTGGCCTAATGGGCATGTAACTTTAGAGGCAAACATGTGAAGTGGTATTCCTCCAGTGACTGGGAGCTTAGAGAGTGTGCCAGGCATTCCCCGAAGATGAAAGACTTGTCAGATGGCACCGTCTCGCTCCACTCAGACACTTATGAGAAACAGACCTTCAGGAGACGCTAAGTGTCCAATCTCTTGTGACTAAGAACAGTAATAGAGCACAATCGTTGGTAAATGGAGGAGTGTTTCCAAACCAGAAGTGTGGCTCTCCCTGTGTGTTGGCATCATACCTTGTTGAAACATACACCTTCACCAGGAGTGAGCTGTGGATTGTTGCTGTTATTACACTTCATAAATTCCTCCTGTTCATATGATTGATGATTTTCCACTGCGAGGTCAAGATGGTACAGTGGATTTTTAAAAAAAGATTTTTTTTATTATTATTATTATTTTTGAAGTTTCAGCACTAAGCAGTCTTTCTCAGCTAAACTCCATCTTCTCTGCTGTAGCTGAATTAGCATGCAGCCTCAATAATCTACCCCCTTGTCTCCCCTGGCCTGGTCCGCAATCCCTAATGATGAAATGAATTACATTGTCTATTTTTCAGAGTGCTTTAATCATATTAGCTTCTGCTAAAATGACAGAGCATTGTTCAGGACCCCAGACAAAAGAAGACACATCTAAGGTACAATGGACGGCGGATCTCTCCCAGTGAATTACATTAATTCTAAATAACGTCAGGTTAAGCTGCCTGTCCGATAGAGGTAGTAAAAGAGGTTTGACTGGAATAGCATTTGCACCTTCATCATTGCTCCTAATGACACAGTAGAATACTGATAGATGTTCACTGACATGCGGGAATTTTTTTTCACTTGGGAATGAATTCAATATATCTGCCTGTCTCTTTTCAGGGCCAATTATTTTACCAATTTGACTTTTATCTATCTGTTTTTAGATTTTTTTGCAAGTAAAGCTAATTTAAAACCAATAACCTCTGTAGTCAAAATATTTTGTGTTCTTCTGGGGTTCTGTTCTGTCATGGTTTGGGCTCAGTTTTAAACGTAAAGTTTCCAGATACTGGAGAATACCACGGCATGGTGTATTTTCAGAACAACTGTATTAAATGTTTTGTGACCACACAGGAAGCTGTATGAAGTGATGTCACTGCATCAGTGTGCAATCAGTGTGATTGAAAATGGAAAAAAAAATCTGGGGATGTAGATTAGAAAGAAGTGGTCCTACTGTTCCAGACCTGCAGTAGCCAGCTCCTCATTTCAGCTAGTGGCTATGCCAACTGCTACTAACACAAATCAAAGATTGGCCTGTCTGCAGTCAAGATGCATTGTGGGTAATGTAGGCACCAGATTTGTTAAGGAAACAGAATGCATGAAATGCATAGAATGGCATGAGTTCTCCGGTAACTGGTGCAGTGTTTTGGACCATCATGACTCTCAGTGTTTAACAAGTGCAATATTAAATTGGTGGTTTGAACCTTTATGGTTATTTTAGTGCAGTCTGATGTGAAACCAACAACAAAATTAGATTCACTTCTATTTGCACAGTCTAGACATTATATCAGATTCCATTCATGTGTGTAGGAACATAGCACCTATTTTTTTCTAGTATTTGTGTGCAGCGAACTGATGTGACAGTGTAGTGGATATGAAATTGTATATGTGTTGTGTTTATCTGATATAGTATAATGATTAGAATTAACACTGTATAGAATGATGATCCCAGAGGAATTCTGGGATGCTGAAAGGACCCACAAAAACAAACATACAATTTTGGGATGAACTGAAATACCAGCTGTGAGCCTTATCACCCATTATCAGCGTTAGACCTCATTTAAGCAGTGGTGGCTGAACGGGAGCAAATTCCTGCACCTGGGTTCGACATTAAAAGCACAGTGAAGGCTTTTAGAGTAAATTAATGCCCATTGTCTCAGATCGGAGTAATGTTCAGATATCCAATCACTTTTGGCTTTATTGCGTATTTTTAGTCAGCTGTATCCTCATTTCATTTTCTATTTGTTGATACATTTCTTAACGACACAGACCAACTACCTTTAAACCTAATACTATGAACACACATACTGAAAGCAGATAGACTCACACTCATACAGGCGGGCTGTGCAGGAACATCTAAACGATTGGCCGAGTCCTTAATTCAATAATTTCTGCTGGGTACTAGCCCACCCCCCTCGCTGTTCATTGACGATGGTGCTGTAAGGAGAGTAATATTTAGCATATCTGGCTAAACGGTCTTAACAAGTCCCAGCTTGCACCGTGTTAAAAATGAATAAATAATAAAAGAAGGCAAAAGTGTGATGTTGCCAGGGAAATAATTTGCCTCTCTCAAACCGTTGATAGCATCCACTTTATGCAAATTGGTGTCTGGGGACAAAAAGAATCCCTCTTAATACATATGCAGACTTTATAAAAGAGAGAGAGAGAGAAAGGCAGATCTGATGAAAGCGAGATGTCGTAAGTAAGAAGTGAAGACATGAGACACGAGGGTGATAAATATCAAGTCAGCACAAAACTGGACATATGTGAATTTTACAGTATGTCCATAAAATCAGTGGAAACATCCAGTTCCTCTGCTGGTAGGATCACTGCTGTGTGTCTATATCATGTATTAGCCTCACTGTTTGTTGATGCTATTTGCCGTTAGTGCCAACTCAACTGACGTGTCTGTCTTCAAATATTAATAGCAAATACAGACAGTAATACAGTCCCCAATATGAATGACATGACTCTATTATACTGTAAAAACACATCTAATTTCCACAAGAAAATATTCATTCATTAAAAATATAATGGCATAAATATTTGCCTCCAACAAAGAAACAGCTTTAAGAGGTGCAGCTGTTTCTTAAATGTGTTTTGAAGTATGAAAAGCACAAGTGAGGAGATAGATGTAAGAATTTACAATGGTTAGGAAATTTTCTAAGGTGGAGCTCAGTTGGTAAAGAGATCGTCTGTCGACTATAAGGTCAGTGCAGGGTTTGAGGCCTGATTCTTCTGGCCATGTGTGGAAGTGTTCCTGCACAACAAGCTGAACCCCCCAGGCTGTCCAGAAAACCTACACTGAGGTTGCAAAAGCCAGTACACTCTAGGTGCTGGTCAGGAGGGACATCTGGTATTAAAACCTGTGCCAAATTAACTTGCGGACTGTGCACTGCTGTGGTGACCCCGACCCTGGGAGAAGTCAGAAGAGAGGAAAAATACAGAAAAAGACATTTCTAAATCACTGAATATGCCTGGGAGTACAGATAAATCAGTCATTAATAAATTGAAGGCATATGGTACATATGTAAATTTGGTTAAAAAAGTGAATGACCGTGCAAGAAAGGAACTAGTGAGGGAGGTGACCGAGACTGTTGGCTGGTTCTTCATCAGTCACATATCTGTGGGAGAGTGGCAAAGAGAAAACAGATCATACTAACTCTCAGCTCAGTTTGTCAGAGAACATCTGTGAGACGCTGTCAAAAGTTCTCCAGTCTGACCAAACCAGAACTGAACTTTTGCACATCAGATTAAACTCTATTGTAGGAGTATTTTTTTTCTTTATTGTAAGAAATTGTAACGGAATCAACCATCTTTCAGTGCTGTAAAAATGATAAAAAGTTGAGAACTGTTGCTACTAGGTTCCCTTCATGATATATTTATCAGAAGGCGCTGGGTTATGCTACTTTATGGAGAACTTCCACTATGTTGCAACTGTCCTTAAATAACAGTAATTAACAACTAAAACCAGCTGTTCCACTGTACCATGGAGTTGTACTACACTGTTTGCACTCAGGTTTAATACAACACAAATCACTGCGACACCATGAAAAGTGCAAGTAATCAGTAATCAGTGGTTTTCCTTATGAGCACACTGATGCACACACTTAGATACACAGGCACAGTCTACATACATAAACATGTACACTTGCTCCATTTCAGCATCTCCACCCCACTAACTACCTCGCCACCATCACCACCACACCTCGCTCGCTCTCTCTGAGGAAGTTTTGAATCCTGTCATTCCAACTCAGAGTTCAGCGCTTCTTTCATGTGTTCCTCGACAGCGGGCCTCTCCTCCCTTTTGTATTGTTTTATTATTTATGCACGGGGAGGGGTTGGCGGTGGTGGGGCAGAGCGTCTTAGGCATAAGCAGCAGCAGCATTAGGACAGATGGGGAGGGGGACTAATTCATATTCTGTTTCAGCAACATCTTAGCGAGCCAAAGAGTTCAAACATTTTCAAAGCAAATGCAGAGAGGAGGGGGGGAATAAAAGAGAAAGGCAAGAAAAGAGGAAGGACAAGACACTAGGGGTAGGTGTGTGGTGTGTGTGTGAGAGAGAGAGAGAGAGAGAGAGTGTGTGTGTGTGATTCTGCTTTAACTTGTCCATATATCTGAAAGTGTATTCATATACATATATAATACATCCAGCATGTGTTGGCGTTCAAGAGCAGATCAAGATGAAGAGAGTGGAGGTAAAGCAAAAGATGAAGAAAACAGACATAAAGAGGGGATAGTACACACAAATTAATGTTAAACTTTTAAACAAGTAATTTTAAATATGTCAGTGTGAGTGCACATTAATTCCCAGTAAGTAGTCTGAGGTGTCAACAGGGGCCCATCTACACAGGGCAAAGAGCCTATTGGAGGGTTTTTGTTCCCAGATGCCACCACACTCCCAAAAAGCTTAGCTCCAAAAGCTGGAATCTTAAAATGAAACGGCAGATCTGTCCATAAGCTGTTAAAATCAAACAAACAAGACCCCCCCTTAAAATGAGAAATTTAGCTCTTAGCTTAATTAAAACCTTCACACATAATTGACTGGTTTTGGTATCGTCCGTCTGTGTGTGTGTGTGTGTGTGTGTGAGAATGTTTCGTGTTGGATTGTACTGTCTGAAGCCTTAAGCTGCCATCTTGGCCAGGTCTCCCTTGAAAAAGGGACTGCTAACCTCAACATGTTCAATTACTGTATGTATATATACACCGAACAGGCATAACATTATGACCACCTGTACAATCTAAGGCAATCCTATACAACAGCTCTGCCATGAATTCTACATTTACAAAGTTATATTTTTTCAGTTTTTAAGTGGAAACTGCTACTGTGTGTGTGTGTTTGTGTGTGTGTGTGTGTGTGTGTGTGTCTGTGTCTGTGTCTGAATTACAATAAAAACTTAGCTGTTATGGAAAATCTCCCCCCACACATCTGAGCAACACACTCTAAATAAACATGGGCCATAAACAGGCCCATGGATGTCACGTGGCTTCTCTGGGTATTTGTACAATGTTCTACACAGTGAGTGGTGATTTGCATGATAACATTCAAGCATGTGCATATGCTTAAGTGTAAATAAAAAATAAAACTATTCTGTAACATAATCTGTAGCTGTCAATACATGGTTGAAATTAATGACTTCATATATATACATACTGTATATTACTATAGGCGTCTGAAATGTGTTCACTGAGAACTGACAATAGATGACATATGCAATACAGAGAAATGTAATAAAAATACAAAAAACATTTCCTCTTCTTTTTATTTTATTTTTTTAAAGTGAATGTAACAACTACTTTGCAGTTAAAGTATTCCATAAGTAAAAGCTATGCATTCATTTTATTCATAGTAAGTAGAAGTACAAAAGCAGCAATAGAAGTAGATTTAAAGTATTGAATGGTAAAAATAATCTTAGAGAATTACGTTTGTCTGCATACAGTAGTATCATTATATTTTAATTACTTATGTACTTCACGTTGTGGCTGGTTGAGGGGCAGCTCAGTTTAAATGAGTGTATTTTTAAAAATGCATCTAAATGTACAGTAGCTGTTAAATAAAGGTGGTAGTGTAAAATTACTATATTTAAGTATTATACATATGGATTTAAAGTGTTTCCTAGTATAAGCGTAGCATGTTAAAACAAACACACATAATTTGTTCATTTTTTAAAATGTTAATTGCTGATGAGTTACACTCACACCAAGTGTAACAACATCAAGTATGTTCAATGTTTTGTATGTGTGTGTTTTCACATTTTCCTGACTTGCTGACTGCCGACCTTTCTCGACCACCATACAAAGGTGGGAAAAAACAATTAACCTCCCTGTGCTGTAAGTAACACAATTCATTCTAATCAGAAACCATTTCCCTGAAGTACATATGAGGTATTTCCAAAAGATGACATTCAGTTTGGAATAAATCTCACAGAAGTGTATACATACAGCGCTAGAGATCAATCCATAACCATATAGTGCTGCAGCAGCCCATTATACCACATCACTCCACAGAAACCAGCATGCAGACTGTGCTGAACCTTGTCACTCCTCATGCGTTAGCTGTACTCTGGCCAGTTTAGGCTGCACTTAACGAAAGCTGAAGCCTGCTGTAGCCTCGGGGTGGCCCTGTCTGTGCCAGCCATATCAATAGTCACCACAGCTGGGCTCAGCTCTGACACTGTGCTGGAGACTACTGCACCACTGCCTTTACACCCAAAACCATCCAGGGCAATCAGTCAGTGGATGTATGTGTTTGTGTGAGAGAGAGTGTGTGTGTGTGTGTGTGTGTGTGTGTGTGTGTTTCCCCACTTTTTCCTCCACACAGCACATACCCTTGAGCATGTGCAAAATGGCTCAGTATCAAAGACTGATGATTGAACTAAAAACATGCTCCACTCAGACAAAAATACACTCTCAGTGTGTGTGTGTGTGAATCTTTGACTGCATATTTGTGTGTGTTTAATCTGTTTTTTTTAAAACAGCATAAAAGTGTGTTTCACGAAGTAGCTTTACTGTGTGTATGTGTTCACTGTACATACAAAGAGAGGCACACAGGCAAGGAGACATTTGCTGAGATGTATTGAATTTCAATAAAAACTGCAATGAGGAGTTTGAGGCTTGGGCAATATTTCAATTTCTCATTGCTCTGTCTTGAATTAGTCGTGGTACACTCCATTTTCACTGTGCCCAGCTAATCAGATCTTCTTCTGTCCCCTGTGTCTTGCCTCATTTGGTATGTCCCATGAGTCATGTGCCAATCAAATTGCTCATCAATGTCTGTCTCTTTCTCTTTTCTGGGTCTCTCGCTCCTTTCCTTCTTCAAACGGTTTTATTAAACTATGTCATAAAAACTTATTGAAAGCCAGCAGCCACGCTATGTTGAATAAAATGTAACGGAAAAAAGTGGTGATGATTTTTCTTAAGTCATCATCACATCAGGGGTGGATCTACAGGGGGGCAAGGGTGGGCACCTGCCCCTCTACTGCAAGGTCTGTCCTCTAGTTTTCACATTTTTCATGTGTAATGAATTAAAATTGCGGACTACACCTTTAGGCACAGTTGCAGATTTAATGCTACTTTATACTTCAACTCCACTACTACTAATATATGATCAATGCATAACATAACTGAATATTAAGAGGCTAGATCCACCTCAACTAGAACAGTGAACTGTCCAGGTCACCTGGTGGAGTGGAGTGAAGAATCCTGGAGGATGAGGTAGACCAAGTCTACAAGCTCCACACTATACATAGACAGATGACATTATCTGACATGAAATATTAGGAGCAAAGAGAAAGCACGCGGTTAAGACAGAGGAAGTTTTCATAACACCATATACTGTACATCTAGTCTGCAAACTAGCTCCATAAAATAACAAGTTAAAATTGGTGGAGTTGCCCTTTATTGAGTAAATGATGTGAATATATCGTCCACCACGGTTCACACAGTAACTGCACATTTTGTCTCCTCCTGCAGGTCCTTTGACCAACACACAAGCCTGTTTTTCTTTACATGAATACCTGCAAGTTAGCTATGATTTTACCACTTTTCCTATATCAATCTCACTGTTTTGTGTCTATTGCAAGATAAAGAAGTTCCAATCACCTGATCCCTGTAAACTTTCACACAGTGAAGAAAAACTTGATTATTCTGCTGTTATCCAACCTTACTTATCTTCCAAGCTTAAGGTGTGCAGTAAAACTACAGAGTTGGCCTTTAGAGAGACTACAGTAACATTTTATAGTGATGCATTAATACCTCTTATACCACACTAAAAATCCAAACGGACAGCAATAACATCCAAAGCAGGTGTAAAAAAAATGTGGATCTTTCTGCACAATATGAGTTTATCACTTTATGATTCAGTGGCCATTATCTGTCAGCGCCATAGATATGAGCTATTAAGTCCCTGCCCCCAAAAAATCTGGTGCAACAATGT
The DNA here is from genome assembly GCA_900302695.1 of Helostoma temminkii. Taxonomy (NCBI): domain Eukaryota; kingdom Metazoa; phylum Chordata; class Actinopteri; order Anabantiformes; family Helostomatidae; genus Helostoma; species Helostoma temminkii. Next base: position 89,922 of record OMLM01005203.1, on the reverse strand, counting down.
GGGCACAAAAACTGCTTGGTTAAGTTTAGGCACAACAATTACTTGTTTAAGATTAGGGGAACATGTAGTTCCATTTTAATCAGGAAACAAACGGCATCTCTCATTTCATGTCCTGTCTTTTGGTCGTGGTCGTGGCATAACCGTCCATTCTGAACCTGGTTCTGTTGGAAGTTTCTTCCACATAGGGATTTTTCCCTAATGCTCAGGGATTTTCTCGAAAAGTCTGTAAGGTCCATTACGTTACATAGCCTCTCTATGTAAAGTGACTTAAAATATTTGGTGTGATTTGGTGTTATATAAATAAAACTGAGCTGAATTGTACTGAACTGTATCAAACTATGGTTGTAACTGACTCAGTATGATAACAGTGGCCTCTGATAACACTAAATAAGCTGGTTTTCCAAAGAAACATGCAATTACATCACTATTCTGATTTTAAAGCTGATGGAAAAGGTAAAATAATGGTTAACATGATGTAATGTGTATCATTTTCTCCCACTGGTGTATTGATGCTATAAACTATATCACTGTAAAATATATATAATAGTATATTTATTCTCTGTTGATCAGTTTGTCACCAGAGAAATTAGGTTTGATTGTTTTGATTTATTTCAAATTTTCATACCTCCCAAAGTTGCTGTAAGATATATTAGACGCTGTGATTTAAGTCTCACCTCTCTATTCCAGTAGTTTCAGATTAATTCTCTGTCTCTTATAATTTCCTGGATAAAGAAAAAAAAAGTTCTTTCTCTACAATTATACTGTTGGAGGGAACAATGTCCCATTTGGGATTTTAAGCCATTTACACAGATGATTCCAGTAATGCCATGCAAATAGAATTTAATTCAAAGTTAATTCACCCGCATTACTTTTTAATAAAGAAATGATAAATTATAATCTCCTCTGCAATTTAATCTATTTATGCTGCTTCCATCGCTGGAAAGTGTCCACTGCTTGTCGTTCTATTAATTGAGAGCGAGATAGGAGGGAGAAAAGGAGAAAAAAAAGAACGAAAGAAGTAGGAAAATAAAGGAGGTAGCAGGTAAATTTGTTATCTCTGCGCCGGACTGTGTTTGAGAAAGAAAAGGTGTAATGAATTGATTTCATATTTAGTCTCAGGCATGTTGATACACATAGATCTCTAGTGGTCTTTCGGTGCCTGTAGCCTGCAGTATTTTCTTTCCTTTCATTAAGGTTGAGATTCTGCCCTTTGATAGTGTTATCGATTCTGCCTCAGAACACTGTGGCACCCCTGTGAAGTTGCTCTTCAGGTAGAAAGAAAGAGAGGAAAGAAAAAAGAAACAGAAGAAGCTATTATCTTTGGTGTTATCCTGTAGTAGTATAGGAGCAATTCACAAAAAGCGCTTTACTTACCAGTGAACTGTTTTCCTCGCTCTTTGTTCTTCCTCGCTTTTATTGAATTCAGGGGATAATTACAGATTCTGTAGCAGCCGCTGCCGCTCGGGCCTGCTGTAATTTCAGCAGCCTGAAAATTTATTGCTTAAATCATTATGATTCTCTCCCCTCTGCCTCTGCGTTTAAATTCTATCTCTGCTCCAATCTGTTCCATATGTGTATGAAGAGGTGCAGAACTTGCCGTACTTCAGCTTAAATCCAGATTTTTGACCTTGTCGTTTTTATCGTCATCACTTGGAGCAAATATCAAGTGAACATTGGCTCCTTCTAATCTGATACTTTGGTGACCTACATCATCACCTTGACCACATAATATCCTCTCTGTCCTCAGCCATGGCTCCACTTTGTCTTCACCAAGAGGCTGGTGTGGATATTAGGTGAAGGAAGATGAGAGGACCTTACAGTAAAGTTAGCGATCACCCCAGTCATCGATGGATCCACCTCTCAGCCCAACAACAACAAATTGCGATACAGCCTATATATAAGTGATGCTTAGCTGCTTATGATGCAAACAGTGCCATTTCAGTGGAAACCGTGAGAATGTATAGAACAGAATACCAGGCTGAGTTTTAGTTTAGGATGTCCAGTAAAAAATGAATGGGTCAAATCTGTTTGGATGCTGAGCGTTGACAAACCAGTTTATCATAAGGTGTTTTTTCTTTTCAGACAGTAGGATACACTCATCATCAAGAGAATAATATTATTATTAAAAATAGAGAAGGAAAATGTAAAATACACTCTGTGAATATATTTCAGATGTACCAATTGGTTATTGTACTTTGCATTCAATATCATTCCAAATCTAAATTATTACCAAATTTACTGCATAATAGACACTTAATATAAATATTCCTGTCCTTTTTTTCTTCCTAAATATTATGCTGGAACTATGCTTAAAATTTGGACTAAAATTTTAATCCATAAAAGTACACGATGCCTTTGGGAAATAACATGGAGACTGGAACTTGGTTAACAGACTTTTCTGTTAGATTTCTTGCTAAAATACAGAAAAGTGTCAGACAGCATGAGCAGCGAAAGACAGAGAAGATGAATTTTAACATTTAAACATTGCCATTAATAGGGAGACTCGACATGTAGCGTCTGCTGTCCTTTCCTCTCCGCTCACGTTCTTCTCTGTTTCTATCTCTCGGCAGGATTACATGTTAAGCTGCTAATTAGCGGCCAGACCTCTGCACACATTGCAGTACTGCTGTAGTCAAACAACAGCAGAGTCGTAGCTAATAACTCCTCAGATAAGAATTAGACACATATCACTGATTTGAAAATATTTTAAGTGGTATTGCGAAGCAAAGTTTAGAATGCAAATGTGCATTCACAAAACTTTGAATTTATAAAATAACGACTTTAAGTGTTTTATGTATTTTCATGTATTTCATTATCAAACAATAAAAACAATTATTTTAAAAGCTAAATTCTTCATCAGCATATCATGACATAATGAAATATACATCACCATCCATGCTAATGCCAGCACCAGACTCTGTTGAAGAATTTAGACATTTTGGCTGATGGAGAAAAAAATGACACGTGGCAGCCGAACCAAGGACATAAGATCAAATGTGATAATGTAGCAAAGCTCATTTTCCTCAAAGATCCTAATTGATTGGTTGATTATGCTTTTTCTGTTCCTCCATCTCGGTGGGTCTTCTTTAATAGCTCCATAATGACGCTACTGAACTGGACGTGTAAGACTCAGCCAATTAGAATAGTAATAGGCTCTAATTAACTAAAAAAAGGATTTTCAATAAAAAAGGAGGAGATAGTGAATTTGATTACTCATATTCATTAACTTTTCTCCCCCCTCCACTCCCCTCCTCCCCCCTGCCATCTCCTGACCTTTGCTCCCTTCATTTTTTTAATGAATATTTTATCTTATGTGAAACATCACAATACACGTTGTC
>OMLM01005203.1:52284-69033 GCA_900302695.1 Helostoma temminkii | reverse complement strand
ACACACACACACACACACATACAGGACAACCTGTCTTATCAGGGCAGCCATCAATGGATAGGCAGCGTATGCGTGTGTGCTGTGGTCATAAATTTAATTTCATGCTGGATTTGCAGAGTTCATCTGAATTGCATGTGAGCACAGCCTGATGGACCTCAGTTTCAACACTAGAGAGTCACACACTAAGATGCAGATCAGTGATGTGCACACACACAAACACAAACAAACACAGGTTAGTGTGTGACATGGACCTAGGTGTGAATTCTTTTCACATTACAGTAATGTGCACAAACTGTGCTGCACATCACTGGTACCAAACATCCAGTAAACGCTGTCAGAAAGCAGAAAGCTCAGAGTACTTTGTTTTACATAGTTTGATTTCTGTAGTGAAAGCTAATCAGTCTGACAGCTAATAGAAGCTGTCCTGCACTCAAAAAGTAACACTGTGCTCTTGTCAACTACAACTCTGTAGATGTCTATCAGCTGCAGTTAACATTACACAGCCGGCTGTTTAAACCCTCACACATTTATCATGAGGAAGTTGGGACGGATGGATGGGTCAACAAAGCGTAGACTGGATTTCAAGTCCAGAGTGAAAAAAATGACTTTTGCTCTTATTGTAACAGTCACGTGGTGCATGTCATGCGCTAAACATCATGTTAAGAAAACATCTAAACATTTTCAAGGCAAACATTCATTCTCACTAACCATGTTTATTAGTGCCTAAACCCTAACCAAGATGTCTTTTTGCCTAAGCTCAACTAACTGCCTTGTTTGCATCAGCATCTTTGACTATTTGTGGCAAAAATAATTGTTACAAGATTTTTGCTCCGCATATGTGAGGCAGTACAATTTCACCCTTCAACCAAGATGCCTGCCTCCATACTCTCACACTCTTACACTTTAGATACATATTATGAATTCTGAATGAGTGGGTTGGGGCAAATTAAGACTGGAACACTTGTTGCAAAAGAGTCATTATCAAGAATAAGAACAGGCTGGCATGTGAATGCTATCCTAGCCACCAGTTTCTCATTAACTTTATGCACATGTAGATACAGTAATTAACATTTAACATAACATTTTTACTTAGCTCAAAGCCCAAACCTGTCCTCACAAACATCCAACATCAATTTAGATAAAACGCCACATTTCATCCCTCACAGTATCTCCTCTCAGCAATCTACCTTCTTTGTCTTCTGTCCATTGGCCTGCCTTGCTGAAGTCTGCAGCGGAGCAGGGTATTGAGTGAGAGACCCTGCAGATATGTGCAGGCTAAAGTTAAGCACACGTTAGAGGGAGAACTTTATAATTACCCTGTTACAAGGACTGGAGAAGTTATGGAAATGTACAATTCAGCCTGGTTCACAGTTTCAGATTCCTGTCATTTTTAGCTACTCAAGGCCCTCACACACACACACACACACAAACACTACCACCCTAGAATGATTGCAATTGTTTAACCCTTTCTGACATAGAGAGGTTCCAAAATGTACAGTAACACTTGACATCATCGGTCGTAGCCAGTTCTAAAGAACACATGCAAAATTCTTGATTTTTTGTTGTTTAAGAGTTTAGTTTTCTCACTTACCGCTTCACTTTCACCGTGGAGAAACCTGCTGAGGTCAGTGCCAATCCATTATGAACTTTCCGCAGAGCAAATTAGTGTTCAACTCTACAAAGGCTTTATTTCCATTGAAGACAACTATTCACAACACGCTGAACAAAGTGAAAAAGCCAGAAGCCAGTTTGTCACACAAAAACTCAAACTACCTGCTGTCCTTGTGCCAATAATCATTGCATAGACAAAGTGTAACACGTTCTTTTCAGAAATGTTAACTAACTTTACAAAGAAACTTTGAAGAATTCAGCTATTTCTAAGAGTATTGTCCATACAAAAACAAACCCAATGAACTCTTTAAACTTAAGGTATCTTCTGATGGTCTTTCTTTCTCTTTTCCTTGAGAGTTTGAACATTCTTATTATGCAAGAGTGCCTCACAGAGCTAAAGGAAAATGGAGGCATTTATTCTGTGGTCTTCATTTTAGGTTTCAGCTAGATTAAATAGTTCTCCAGTTCTTCCAGTCACTGACTCAGCAGATGGTCTGAGTTGAGCTTGAAGGAAGGGGTTTTGCAGGAGGAGAACACCACTGTCATAAACGAAGACAAAATGTTGAAAGAACATGTATATATTTTACGGCCCACTGTAACTATGCTTGCATCTAATATCTAGTCAGTTATGTCCGATGTGAAGTGGACTAAATCCTCATTATATCAACAGAAAACCCAGGCATACTTACATCCTTACAAATGTTTTAGTTTAGTTGTGTAGAAACATAATTTAGGAGAGGTGCGCTCAGTGTGCAGCTATTTCACCTTTTGCAAACTTGCACACTTACCATGTTGTAAATCTAAATTTAAATGGATAACATTTTGCACGTGAACCACACTGAAAACCCCATGACAACAAAAGTGAATATATGTAATTAGAAATGTACAAAATTTATTAAAAATTAGTTTCAAGTTTCAAGACTGTTAATTCAGGAGAAGCCTGTTTAGCAGTAATTACAGCTCCAGGTCTTCTTGGCTAAGTCTCTGCAGGCACCCCTGGATTTGGTCAGTTTATGAATATTATGACAGATCCTCTCAAGTTCCATGATTGGTACAATCTATGTCCCGCCATCTAGAAGTCTCTCCATGGGTCCACCCGGAGCCTTGTCCTGAAACTACTCCAGTATTGGTCTCTGTATGGCACCGCAGAGCAGATTTTCTTCAAGGACTTCTGTGTGTTTGGTGCCCTCAATGCCAAATGGCGATCGGTGCCCAGTGTTTACCTAGCCACAGTGCCTGGATGTCAGCCTAGTTCAGTTGTTTTCAAACTGTCAAACCTTGACCAAAGGTGTTCTACTGTTAGCCTGGTCTGTTTCTAACCATAACATGTTGTCATAACGTAGACCTACAGGTCTACAGTTGTTTGAATGGCATTATGAATTGTGACATGTTATATCAACAAATGTGTACTTTTTGAATCAGTGCCTACTTGCTTTAATTTGTAACATGGGGACTCCAGTCAAGTTCTAAACACACTTCGATAGCAATTAAAGCAAGCACAATGCATCTGACCACAATTTGGAGTCTTAAGTCAACGGATTGTAAAGTACTATTCCCACATTTACTTGATCTCCTGGGTACATATGTCAGATAGTTTACTGTAGTTAAAAAGTAGTAATGTTAAATGTATGTGACTTGAACCAGCACCACTTTTCTCTATGTTTAAAAAGTTAGAAATGAAATCAGTAAGATTTATTGCACAGAGGGAGGTTTCAATTCTTAAGCAGATTTTTCATTTAATGCTGTGCCTTGGCCAGCAAAAACTGTGCGAGAGGGGGCCTTGTGATAAAACAAAACAAGCCTCTACAAACATCTAAAGGAAGATAACTTTCACATCCTCCTCGCAGTGGCTATGGCTGCACTCCCAGGGTGCTTTACCATCCAAAAGCTTTTCCGGTAACGAAGACAAAAGCCAGACACACACAAACACACACACTTCTTCCCCCCTCGCCTGGCCAGTCTCAACATCCCAGTGCTGTTTGAGGTGATGTCCCAACAATTCCTCTGAGTCCTTCATTAAGGCCCTGGCGGGGACTCTCAAGGGGGGTGAGGGGTGGGGAGGGCTGCTGGGTAAACTTTGGAGAGGTCACCTCCTTGTTTTCATCTTCCACCTCCTGTTATCCCTCATTCGGCCTATCCTCAGGTCCTGTCAGAACAGAGTGTAAACAAGCAGAAAGGTTAGGGCTGTTTTCACGTCACACCGACTTCTCTCATTAAAGATAAGGGACAGTGAGCCGGTACCCCCAACAACGCCACACTTTGCTGTTGGAGATTTAACTTCTGTGATTGTTCCTGTGTCCTAAAATGTGTTCAGTAAAATAAGAAGAGTTAGACAGCAACTGGGTTAGGTCAGGACCAGCTAGAGCTTTAAATGTCGCCATGGGAATGATGGTGGCCGCATGTTCAATCTGTCATCATGACAGCAATCGCAAATGTTTGGTAACAGTTGAGTTTAAGCATCAACAAAACTGGGTTAGGGTTAGGTTAATGGATAAAATACAGACAGTGAAAACATAAAGTTAGTGAAATAAAAAGAAAACAGCTTCCTGGAACTGAACTCCTGTCTCCTATAGGAAAGTCTTGCATATTTTTTATCCATCCAACTGCACCGTCCTCTTTCCTGTGCAGATTAGGCTTAATATACCTCGTCACTGCTGTAGATGTTGATGCACCTGGATTAATGTTGTAGTCGACTTATAGCCACTTGCATCTAACAATGCCACAGAGGGGTAGCTTTAGTTTTGCAATGAGAATGGGATGAAACACAACAAAGAAACCCCCCCACTTTGTTTTCATACTTTACTATCTGCAGATATTTTAATAATATCTATAATAATAATATTTTCTGTATGACAGACATAGCTGCTTACATAAGTCATATTTCCTGCTTTTGTATTTAGGTTTTACTGTTTTTATTGTTATAAAGGTGTCATACTGTCTGAATTCAGACACATTGTGTTATTTCTATACATTTTTGTACCTGCAAAAATCAAAGATTTGTCAACCAAATACAGTAAATGTTTTAATATGTTGTTTTCCAGTTAGAATGCATAAAACTTAAAGAGATAATTCCCAAACTGTGTTTTAGGACAGTGAAGAAAACTGTTACTTTCTAGAAAGCAATTCAAGCCTTCATGAAACATTTCAATTATTCCTTCATCATTTACCATTAGTGAAGTAAAATCAGAGAAGAAAAAATTTGTGTTAAATTTTGAAGGAATCTGGGCATTTTTTCTGTCATAGTCCATTTGCATCTGGAATTTTGAGTGGATTTCTTTGTGCAGGTACTGTGATTAAGTACAGATTACACTTTTTTCCCCCTTTGTTTGATTGTCTAGTTTAAGCAGTGCTGTGATGTTACTGACCTTGTGCTAGGATGTCCCAGACACTACAACAGTTTTCACAGCAGTCCTGTAGTGAGTACACCTTGTTTAAGTTGCATTGCCGAAGCACACTCATGTCAACATTACAGTGGGTGTTTTCACAATGTCCATATAATCTTCATTACACACTGCAACTTGAGAAGTTTGTGTGACATACTTGTGTTATCATCGACTGTATAGGCTGCATCTGCCTATGCACTACTATTGCTCTTGCAGTTTGTTGTTTAAATTAAATATCTCATCTCCTCCTCTGTCCAGATGCTCCCACAGTTTTTTTTCTTTTCTTAAGAAGGGTTGACAATAATCAGCATCAACTGCAGTTGGTAAGAATCATCAAAAAAGTATTTTCACATAAGCAACTATTTGAACCACGGTTCAGTTCGATCTGGATCTAATTCCAGTTCTTTGGTCTGGACTGTGGTTTGAGTCAACCTTTTCACCTCCTGTTTTGATTCACCAAACTGAAAAGTCCACCGGTCTGTACCTAGCAAGCTGTAAAAAAATTCCCTTTGATAACTTTTTAAAATGAGATACAGTACATACCTTTCTGTACTAATGTGCCGCGTATGATATGCACATTGGTGGAGATTGAGGCCAATGCTGAATTTGGCCCCCCCTTCCTCTATCCCCCATGACCACCTCCGAGAACCTCCTTGTATATTCAGGCCAGAAAGACATTGAAGAACTTCATTACTTTAGTCCAAAACTCTGTCTATGAATGCACTGTCTGGGGACATTGTCTAGTCTGCACTGCAGAGGCAAAATGGCTAAAACTGGAATGACTGTGTGCATAACCTCTGCATACCAATAAACCAAAAGATCCTATTAAACTTCCCCCATGGCTGTATTAACCCCCCCCCTCGCTGGAGTCATCCCTGCTCTCCTTTATTGCACCTCTCTTCGTACAGTGCTTCGTGCTCTGGCACACTCTCAGCTACACACACAGTCACCGTCCAGTCCCAGTGTTCATTTTTGCTACAGTGGTAGATGTGTCCCTTCCTGCATGGCTGTCTGTAGAAGAAACCATTTAGCATGTTGAATGTCAAGGTCAACGTGTGCCGTCCTTGTCATCACTCTTCACAGCAGAAGGTCAGGGAAAAGCTGTCCTCAAATAGCCAGTGCTAGACAAAGAGGAGCACGGGGAGGACACAAATGAAACAAGCAAGCAAGAAAGAAAGAAAGAAGGGGCACAACAAAACAAACAAGTCTATTTCCAGCTCTATTCTAGATTCTGTATCTGGATTGGCTGCAGTAGTGCTGCTGTTCAGAAAATAACAGAAAAATTGGTAACCCATCCACTGATGACTAATTTTAATAGAAGTTTAAGTTAGTAAGTTTTAATTAGAGTCATTTTTTAAATGTAAATTATATTACCGTAAAGTATTTCTCGGTAGAATTACAATAAGAATATTAATGCAAATACTATGTGTGCATTTTTCTATTCTCCAGACACGTTCTTGTCCATTCCCCTTCACACTGCCCTCTGTCTGAGCTGTGATGACTGTGTATGTTTACTGTCATATGCATGGAGTAATGACTGCTGAAGGAGATGGCCTTCGGCCCATATGAACGCCACCATTCTCCCTTGTGATCCATAACATGGAGAGATTTTAATGCAGCGAGTAATTACAATATGTCCCAACCTGCTCTCTCAGGCTCTTATGCAGAAATATTCCTGCTCAAACCCTGTATGTGTGCACACGTGCACAGATGTAAACAGACTAAGACACAACTATTTTAGTGCACGTCACTGGAAGATGCTGTGTGCACTTCACGCCAGCACCTGGTAACTTATTATTACTGTAAGTGTGAACATACAAAACACTAAACCTGTATAAAGAAATAACAGATCAATAAATGCTGGGTAAAAGAAAAATTGGGAATCAACTGTATAATTCAAATCACAGTTTGTTTATTTTTGTTGTCCATAACATAATAATTATTACACTCCTGCAATAACAGTTTATCAGTTAAATGAAGGGATTGCTCCTTTTAAGCAGGCTGAAACATCTTTCATTTTTTAAACTTGAAATGTGACTATGGAACTTAAGCTAGCGCTAGCATGAGACTCTGTCCACTCTGCTCTGCCCAGCCCTTCTCCTCCTCCGCTCTGCTGTGCTCTACTACGATCTCCAGCAATCCCCCACGCTCTGCACTTTGTTGAAATGACACATTAACATTGTGCTCAATGTAAACAAACATTAAATAAACTGTGGAAAAAACATTAAAAAAAAGCAAAAGGTCATTTAGTCTGTACTAAAGAATATAACCCAACAAAACTGTAAACATTTTCCATGAAACTATTTAATGGTATGACTTTGCAAATGTGACATGAAACTGATCAAACTGTGATCATAAAAACTGTTTTGTTGGTCAATAAAACTTTTCTTTCTTTCTTTATTCAAACTGTCAAACGTTTCAGATTCCATGCACCATGATTTACTGCTTTTTACTAAAGAATGTTGCGTCTCAACCCCAAGATAACCAAATACAGACACAGCATTCGAAATATAGTCTCAGATTGGACAAATCACTGAATGCACAAAAAGAATACTATGAATGTGTGAAATCAGTGACGTTCCCAATTGATAACATGGAAACGTATGTGAGCCTGAATTTACCACACAAATAAAGTAAGCAATGCATTTACAGCACACAACTTAAAACTGCAACAGAACATGTGTAGATAGATCAAGGCAGACTGGTCACTAATATAAGCCTCTTTCAAATAAATAATAAATAACTAAAGGCCATGGCCATTACATGGGAACTTCCAGTATTTATGAGTGGGTACCTGCTATTTGCTGCTAGCTGTCCTCTCCACTCCTTCTATCATTGTTTCTCTATGCCTGTGCCTACTTTCCACAGCTTGAGTAAACACTGCCAACTCTTTCATTAGTCCTCTCCCCACAGTCCCTCTTTCACTCTGCGTGTCTTTCATCCCCTCTCACTCTGTCTGTATGTGCCTCTGTTTAAACAGATGAATGTGATTAGAGCCAGTTTTAAATGACATTGGGAGTTTGTGTATTTAATGACTCAAATAAAAGGCTTGGTTATTACGTTTAAAGATAGGCCTTAACATGACATCTCTGAGTGCCGCTGTGTGAACAGTGTGTGTGTGACACTGCACAAACTGTATTGAGTTTATTTTATCGCGCAGATTGCCAGATGATTGACTGTAATGCCTGGCTTGTGGAGTGGTATTCTGTACATCAACACCAGCATGCATCGCAGCACTAAAACACATCTGTATTCACGCTGTACTCATTATTTCTAGTTTCAGGCCCAGCTTCTACAATGAGAAGCATCTAGACCTGAACCTATGGGCCTTTTCACACCTTAGTGTGTTTGCTCTGGTCCAAATCATTTAAACTTTTAACATTTTCCATTTGGTTCGGTCACTTTTCACACAGAAAAATGCAAGTGCACCTCTCCACTTATAAGTAAGATGTGTCTGATGCTGAAGAAAAAAAGAGTAAACACAGGAAGTAGATCCTGTTTTGTGAAATAGTGCTGTTGCTACTGTTTACGATGATGCGTTGCATCACTTGTACAGTCATCTAAGCAAATGTTTATCAGGCGCCGCACATCCTTATGACTTGTTTTTATGCTTGTCCATGATTCATCCTGCAGTATGTTTAGGCATACAGGTGAAAGAAATTATTATCTACACTGTACCCAATGCCGCTAAATTATGTGTAATAGTTTTTGGTCCTGTTTTGGTTCAGTACGCTTTCTCAGATGTGTTCACACCAGACAAAATGAAGCAGACTGTTTCTGAAGCACTGCTCGCAGTTTAGTGAAAGTTTTTTCAAAAAGACTGTTTATTAATGTGGAAAAAGCGAGAACTCTGGCAGAGTGATCTGTGTTGATTTACAAAGATGTTCGATCTTCACACTATATTCTGCTTCTAAATGCTAACGCTAACGCTAAGCAGTGACAATTAAACCTAAACAGTGGATTCGTTGTAAGCCACAGTATTAAACTAGTCATGTGTTTGGATTAATGAGAGTCACAAGGTATTCTCTTTATATCCAGCATGAGCTCTTCATTGCCCTGGGTCCATAGCCTTTAAATGCCCAGTCTGGGGAAATATTTAGGATTTTTGATGTGTGACCACTGGCCAAACCCATGATAAAATAAATTTGACTTTAACTAAGTGAAGATATGACATGGATCATAAATCATAAATGAGCTCAAGAAAGTTACCAGGAGTTTTTTTGAGAGGAAAACTATGATTTTTACAGATGACTTGCTTATTAGCACAATGCGTCATTTTTATAAAGTTAAGCAACTTCAGCAGGACTTTTGAATCCAAGAATGCATTTTAGGGTAGCATAGTATGATTTACACTTTTAGATTCCTTTAGCTGAAAGGTGATTTCGGATGTCATAATTATAGGCTCCAACATTTGCATCAACATTGCAACAGAAACTGACATACAGTAAGTTAGTGGCAGCACAAAAGATTTTATTTAACTAAACTATTTTCATCACCTAAGACTATCCTCTATATCTATATAGCCTGTCACCTCTAGATTCCAAAATGGGACAGCCCCCACATCTAAAAATTGGCAAACATTTATGGGGAGCATCTTAGGCTGGGTCTCATTGTTTTCTGACCTCAGCCAAAATAGGACCCCATGTGCCTCCGCTGGTTCAACTGTTCCTTTATTAAATATATTTACAAAATGTTTATAAAGATTATAAAACTAAAGTTTTAAATGTTGTAGTTGTAATGACAGTACACCCAATTCCTGGCCACGTGTCGAAGTGTCCCTAGACAAGACACTGTACCCTGTAACCATGGCGCCTCAAAGGTGCACACTGTCCACAAAGACTTTCCCTAAGAGGATTAATAAAGCATGAATTATTATTATTACTACTACTATTAAATGAGGGAGTGAATCATATCAGAAATGAGCCACAACCCTCTATTAGCTTCCCCCAACTGAAATTTCATTAATTTTTATATAAACTTTGGAAAGCAAAAGTTGTAAAGGACGTCTAACAATGTGGTCCGGGCCATCTCAAAAGAGCTCCAAACTCCAACCTCATATTGGCCTCCTCCAGCTGAGAGTAGAACCCAAGTGCTTCCTCTGATGCTTTTTATTAATAAATGCAACTAGAATTTAGCTCTAACCTCCTGCAGCCTCTTTCAGTCAAATGTAATAAATCACGTGCCTCAAAAAATCTTAATGTGTGTTTGTATTTGCATTTTGTGTGTAAAGACAATCTGAAGAGAGTTTCATTGATTTCAGAATTTAACCCTCCTATTGTGTTCGTTTTGGCTAACACTCATAGTGTTCAGTGCAAATATAATTTATGTGTTCAAAAGCCATGTGTGAACAAAGTCATGGAACCTCATGACAAATGTTTAAAATTTACTGCACTTTTTAGAGAGGAAAACATGCAAATTAGTCAGATTTGACAGGAACACAATAGGGGGGTTAAAAAATTAATTTTTTGTTCCAAAATATAGGGTTAACAAATATACTGCACAACACTGCTGTGTGTAAAACCACATCACTCAAACAGCATTGTTACTTTCACTGAGACCAAAGGTGTAATTGTGCATCATCTCGTAATATCAGAAAATCTGAATGCTTTAATCCTTTTTGCTGTAATCCTTTTTTTTTTTTTGGAGTGATTTCCAGTCCTCAATCATGGGGTGTGGGCTTGGCCCTACTTCAGGCTCGTGGTGTGAGTGCTAGTGAAGCAAAACAGGAGAGGGACATAGGCTGACGTACCTGGTTTTACAAAGCGCCATGTCTGTGCGCTCATGCCACCATGTTCACATTTGACCTGCCAAAGTGCTGTTCTAATACCTGTGCAGACTGGCAGAGCATATAGTGAAGCAGGTAGACTGAGGGCAAATATGCCACATACAGAATACGCAGTCATACGCTGAACCCGATGTGGACGTTGTGATATTGGGAGGAACCTAGGAGGTAAATGTTGATGATGTATGGGGCCGTTTGTATTATATATTTGTGTAATTTGAATTTATTTTACCAACGTTACCCCAGCATTACCAACGTTACCCCTGATGAGAAAGGCTGCTCTACAGTATAATGCTGCTGCTTGGCCACTCCTAGGCCATGTATAATCATACATGAAAGATTAAGTGTTGTAGGCCCCTTTGTCATACCACACACACACACACACACACACACACACAATACATGAAAACACATCTGCCTGTGCCTGCAACACCCTTTGCACTCTCATCTGCATATCCCTTGCTCTGCACTATAAATTCCACCAGAAACAGGCACTTATACTTTCATAAATCTCCTCCTTGTCACCTTCAAATTACAGAGATTTATTCACAGAAGAACAGACCTGAACAGAGTCGAGCGAACAAGGGAAATTGTAGAGAGGGAAAAAACACTCATGTCTTTATGACCTCGCACTGCATTGTGGGAGGAATTTAGAGCGTGTGGAAGTGCATGTGCAGCAATGTATGTTTCCACTGTGCTGTATGTACATAAATATCATGTTTATGCCTCAAGTGGGAGTCCCTTTAAGCAGCAAACATTAATTGTGTGTGTGTGTGTGTGTGTGTGTGTGTGTGTGTGTGTGTATGTTTGGACAGGGGGAGCTGCCCAGAAGTTTCACTTTCACTACTCTCTAGTGATTTCTCAGCTAAGGCCATGTTTTAGCCCTTTTTATTCAGTTCTATGGGCTAGTGTGTTCAGTGTAAGGGGACTAGCACCACAGGTCTCTGAAAATGATGCAGCTTCCATGGGGAGAAAAAGTTGGATATGAAGCCATCTTTTGAGATGCTGCATTGGCCAGTCAGGTAAATTCAAGTGCTCATTCCTAGTGAATTACTTGGTAACATGAACATCGTAGTTTGCTGTTGATCTTGAGATCCTCATGACTAAACTTTCCACAGTTGGTCACTGACTAATGCAGGGTAAATGTTACCAAATCAGCAGAATGAACCAACCACAGTCCATAGACGAGTTGAATGTTCAGACATGGCTGAGTGGGCACAGTGGTGCAGATGAGAATGAGAGATTGCATGGCAGATGGTCTTGGATGGTCAATGTGCAACATCAGCTAAAGAGCAGCTCACAGACACATCCCTGGACTTTTCTATGTGACCTTCCTGACTGTCTTAGTCACTGTGTGGGAGATTTACTAGAATGGTGCCTGGAGTATAGATGCTAGTGGAACAGCAGCTACCCCAAAGTAACATGAGGCTCACAACAACGCCATGATAAAATTCTCAATGAGGTGGCCAATAAGTTTCATAGGGAGGAGATTTAAAACATTATATCACTTATTGACATATTACTTATTAATAACATAAGCATTTGAATATCACATTAACAATACTAAATTGTCCAAAGTTTTATCTCAACTGGGAATACTGGGATTTTTTTTTTCAGAAAAGCAGCTGTGTATGTGTGTTAAACACACACACACCAAACACACACACAGAGTCAGATCTCAAATCTGAAGGACAAGCTGCAGTGGTGGCTGAGGAGAAAGTAGAACATTAATGTCATAGAGATGTGAGCTAAGCACTAGTGTAGGGTTTTAATTAGTAATTATTATACAACTGTAGAATCAACAAAAGTTCAATTCAATTCAACTTTAGTGCCAAATCATAACAAAAGTCATCTCAAGGCACTTTACAATGTAAGGTTTAAGAGCTTACAATACAACTAAATAATAAGGAAAACCCAACAAATCCCCCTTGAGCAAGCAGAGGCAACAGTGGAGAGGAAAAACTCCCTTTTTAAGAAAGTAAGAAACCTCCAGCAGAACCAGGCTCAAGGTGGGCGGCCATCTGCCTCAGCCGGTTGGGGTTATGGAAAAAAAGAGAGAAAAGAACAGCAGATCACACAACCAATAACATCAAGGAACAATAACAACAACAAGGAACAAGGAAAGTGCACTAACAAGTTATTTTGCACAAATGTGCGTAAGAGTCTTTAGTTTGCGTAGATTCTGTTCTTACCTAAGAATAAATCCTAAATAAGAAAAGATTTGTGAATGTGATCTGAATGAATAAAGTTCTTCTTTAGAACGCTAAGTGAATGATGCCTAATGTTCTCCAGTGGTAATAATGACTTCAGTGTTAATGTGAATTGCATGTTTGAGTGACAAACTGGAAACTGATGATCTCTCAGATGACACGTACAGTACACAGTTGCGGATTCCACGCTGTAGCACTATTCTGCATTCGAAAATTCACCATGTGGACTCAAGCAAATCCACTAATCACAAAAATTGAATTTGAATGAAATATAAATCATTTCATCAGTGTCCCAACTCTTCTCTTCTATAGTTTCTCTCACCCTCCACTTCTCTTCTCCGTCTTCCTCTGTCACTTTGTCAGAGGTGTTACGCTGTTTGGTTAAATGGAGAGACCTTTGAAGTCGTAGTTAGTGAGCCCGCAGCTCTGCTCTCTTTGTCTGCCTGTCTTGCTCTCTCTCTCTCTCTCTCACTCACTGTAGGGGAAGACTGTGATTCATGTACTGCTTGTGAAGACCACCATTAATTTCATGTAATACAGCTTTTATCTCCGTCCCTGGACCCGCTATCGCTTCCATTTTCTCTCTCTTTCTGACAGTCTTACCACATGTTCTTTCTCCGTGTCCTTTCTGACTTCACCATATCCACTTTTCCCTTAATGTATGTATGGCTCTCCACCTTCTACCCTTTAGCTGTTCTTCTCTCGGGAAGAGGCCTGATGATATGTTTGTTTCCTCTGTTTTTCATTGTCTCCCAACATCAGTGCCTTCCTTTTTAATGTCACCTGTCATATATTCATCATCATCCTCCCATCACTACAACACTATCACTGTCATTATCACGACGGCATCACTGAAATTCGTACAACTGTCATCGCGCTAGTTCTAATTACAGAAAACATTGTTATTCTCATCTTCAGAATCCAATCCGTGAATCCATCCTCGCCAACGCCGTCATCAGAATCGTTTTCAACGTCACATCTTTCCCGTAGCTACATCATCATCACCAGAATAAACCACGTCGCAATTAGTTTGATCATCTAATCAAGTGACATTATTACAGTCTTAATAAAAATTAGTCATAGCATACTCAGCATTTCATTACAGTTTCATTAAAAAGTCATTCGCATCTATTGTATCATGATCAATAACATAACATAACAATCGCTAATTGGCTTTGAATGTGCAATGTATGTTTATCATTGTTGACATTGTCTTAATCGTTAGTTTCATCACAATTCCCATACTATGAGGAATTACTTCCATAGTACTGTTGCTGCAAGGCTGAAATCTCAGCACACACGCCATGTCACATCCATTGCTCTTGATTGCTGCCCCTCCCCTCTTTACTTCCCCAAGAGCCCACAGTGGTACTGAGCCGTGGAAATGTCAGGGGTCAAGTTTACGTTGGCGCTAAAGTGCCGGTCACCCTGGGCCACAGTAAAGGTCGCCACCATGGCGACAGCTGCTTAATATCGTTACTGGGAAGGCACTCCATGAGTCACTGCTCCAAATCCTCCATGTGGCATTAACATCATTTTCTGATTTCTCTTTTTCAGATGCAATCTTGACAGATGTGCCCTGTGCTGGGTGTGAACGTAAAGGTCAGTTTGTGTAGTTAGGGATTTTCTCTTGTTTAATTCACCAGTGCAAAACAATGTAAAAATATAGAATGTAAAAGTTTGATTAATAATGGTTGTGGTTAGCTTGAGTAAATTCTGGAAATGTACTGTAAGTTTGCTATAACCTTAATGAAACATGTCATTCTTAAATTGCTAATACTGGGTTTCACATTGTTTTTTCAACCATCACAGCCTACATGCATGTCTTGATGCTTACAGCTAATGAACAGTGGATAGACAGTTCTGCCAACAGTGATGCAGTGTTCACATCGTATCGAATTTCCTGTAAATACAAGCTGTCATCTGGGAGCAAGTGTTCACGTCACTCTGCTCAGAGTAATTACCAGCAAGACGTGGACTTGTACGACGTCTTAAACTTAAATTATCAATATGTGTAATACACAAAGCAAATGTGGATAATGTGGACAGGGACAGGGAAATGAAAGTTTAAATCTGTTACCGCTTTAATTACCTGAAACATTGCATAGGAACAAACGTGATGTCTGGAGATGACTATCTAATCTATGTAACTCTTTCCAGCTACATGGAAATCAAATCTTGACATAGGTCTTCTGTTTTTCTGCAAGACATAGCTCACACCAACTGTTACTGTATGTGAAATCCAGACATTGTTTGGATGTTTTTAGGTAGCTCCAAACCACACCTCCATTTCACTGATAGGACTCCAGGTTTGCTAACAAACCTGCTGACAAAACCTGATTGAAGTTCATCCACTACCACTCTGTATGTTAAATGTGTGTTTAATAAAGACAAAGGATCATGACTGTTTGTATTTTGTGAGTAGGTCATTTATAGAAGGCATTACTCCACTACCTCACTAACAGGCTCTTGCATCTCTCGAATGTAAGCGTATTGAAGGTGCTATTATTTATAAATCAGATTTTGAAATTGTAAACTGCTGCAAAAAATCTCAAAACTATACCCATACATGTAGTCTGGTTTTCAACGGTTGCCACCGGTTGATCTACAGTGGATCATTATCCCATCCATTGCAATCATTTTATCTCCTATGAATTGGTCTATATTGTAAAACACCAGTAGTGCTTGAGTGTATATTCGCATGTTGAAGACCCGATGGATCAGTGTTGGGATTAAAAGTCACAGTCTGATTAATCATCCACCATTAGCAAAGACATCACAGCAGGTAAGAAGGAAGCCCTAACCTTGTCAAGTAATGAGCTCAGTATCTTTGCATAATAGTTTCTTCTATTGTCTCTGTAAGAGATAATAGATAAGAACCTACATTTGAACTTACAAATGCTCTCACTATGGTACAGAACAGGAAAACCACTTTAAATGCAAACCATATAGAGAGTATTTAAATGTATATATATATATGTATGTATATTCCTGCCAGTCCACTTTCTGCTCTCCAATTCCCTGGACCTTTTGTTGTTTCCTCCCTTTTTACCGACAGAATGAATATCTACACTCTGCGGCACCACAGGGGGTCTAATGTGCATGTGCTGGAGGAAGGGAGGGAGTGTTTAGACAGCTAACATATGTAAGAACACCAGAGCAACAATCACTTTCTCTTCCTCACACACACATGCACACACATAAGGGTTAACATGGCCACCAGCCGTGTGGCGTGGCTGATTGGCACACCTTCCATCTTGCCCAGCCAGGCTTCATGCTGGGCGTGACACACCCGACTGACAGTATGCATCCACCACGCCATGATGGCTCACATATGGAAACCTTTCACTACCATGGGAGAGGGAAAAAGGGAGGGAGGGCGGTGAAGATAAAGATACATACTGTGAGACAAATGTGTCTTTACTTTAGAGGACATTTGGGGATGTAAGCGTTAAAAATGGACCAACATGTACGTAAGTAATACATTTACGCTCTGGAAATGCAGTAGTGAGACTGTTCGCTGTTGATAATATATCAGGACTGTAGCACATGAGTCCATGTCCACCTTAAGTCTGCTGTTCTCTTGTCTTGTTCTGACTTGTCCCAGACTCACTGGTATTTGATCCAGACTTGTCTCGGACCTGCCCACTGGACTCGCCAAGTGCTTTCGTAGAACTTGACCAAGTCAAGCTTTTTTCCTTGCCTTTCTCCTTCTGAGCAAACCGTGATAAAACTTGTTCAAATATCAGAAATGTAAAATTAC
>OMLM01005203.1:1486-23354 GCA_900302695.1 Helostoma temminkii | reverse complement strand
AAAAAAACACAACTTAGGGGACAAAGTTGAGCTTCTTCTCAGTAACTCAATATTAATACTAAAATTTTGTATTTACTTCTGCATCAAAACTTAGGATACCATGGAAGGATTAGAGCCATATTGAAACACACACATCCTTTCAGCAACTAATTGAGTGTATTCATTATTCCATCTGGTAATAATGAATACAGACATGTGAGTTTACATCAGCCCTGCAACACTGCAAGTCAGACTGTGTGAAGTCACCATCCGAGCTACCACCATCTCTCTGTCTCTTCCCACCTGTGTTTCTCCTTCTTCTCTTTTTCCCTTTCTTCTCCTGGCTGTTTCTCACTCATCACTCCGAGTGACGAGCCTCAGCCGCTGAACCGGAGTCGGGGCACCGACACAGGCCCAACCCTATCTCGCTTGGAGATGTGGCCCTCCATCCGCCGTGTTGACGAAAACAAGGATTTACACATATTAATGAATAAGACACCGTGACACCTTGAGAGAGGTCTGGGAGAAAGAAAAGAGGGTGGGAGGAGAAGGAGGAGGAGGGGACGGGGGGTGGGAATAGAGAGAAGGAGGGGTTGGGTTCATTCGGTATCAATTTAGTTGGTATTCCTTAGGGGATATGCTAATATTTTCTGAATAGCTGTGTTCTCTCTCTGTCTCTTTATTTCTGTCGCTCTCTCTTTGTGACCGCTGTACCTTGTTAGGGCTACGGCCCTTCTCCGTTGGCACAGAACTGGAAGCAGCAGCGCAGAGTTACAGATGAAGAAAAACAGGAAAAATAAATAAATAAGTGCAACACAACAACAACAACAACAACAAAAAAAGACCAAAGAGGAAGAGCGATAGAGGAAGGGAGGGAGAGGGATGGTAGCACCTTGACGCCGATGTACAGCTGCTCTCCCTCGGCGTGCTGGTTTCACCTTTCCAACCCCCTCCTGTCTGTCGAGTGACACGTTTGATTTCGCCGCATTCATACATCAGTGCGCCCGTGCGATGCTGACACCTCATCTCAGCCTGCCGACTTTGGCTACCGAGGCCCCTGCTTTGCATAGCGCGTACCCCACCTCCCAACCACCCACCCTCCTCCACCTACTCCTTCCTCGCTTCCTCCCTTTCTTTTTTTTTCCGTGTGACACTCTGCCCATCTTTAAAGAGAGAAAGATAGATCAGGAATGGAGGCCGGGTTTCGAATGGAGGAGGAGGGCGAGCGAGATTGGAAGTGACAGAGAGGAGAGGAGACGAAGAGGGCATCTGGAAGAAAGAATCAGAAACAGACACTTCTTGCTAATTTATGCTTCTTTTGCCATCCCTCGTCTTTTCGTTGTTGCAGTTAAAAAAAAACAACACTCACACCTCTCTGGTTGATAGATTTTTTCATTCTCATTTTCTTCTGTGGCAGTCATCTGCTACAGACGTTACCTTTAACTGACTGCACACAAACACATCATTTCAATAAGTGGGACACTGCTATAATGACGAATGAAGACAATGCCTGTTTCCTCGGAACTGTATAATTATGTTTGTCCAATTAGTAAGCAGCTCTAACTGTAAAAGTACTTGGAGATGCCTTCCTCTTATTATTATTATAATCCTGGACCACATGGTCAGCATGGAGAGCCTGGCACACGCTCAGGACAATATGACAGCTCAGGCTTTTTTTGATATGCATATTTCTTCTGCTACATGCTCGGTAATTGTGTGCTTATTAGTTTTAATGGGTTTAGTGACATAAATGTTGTTTGCTAATGTGAGGGAATAGTCGCAAGTCCCCCAAACTGGAGGTGCTGGATTAATAACTGCACTGCTGAACATAAAGCTGTAGTTGAATGAGCACTGCTCACATTTTTGTCATCACATCACATACAACAAATAATACACCACTGTCCCCAGCTATTATAACAATATTGCTGGAGACTGCTATATTGGGATTTTGAATTTTTCCAAATGGAAAAACTTCAAATTCAAGCCCACGTGGATGTGAAACTGCATAAGTGCTAAGAAAAAAAGAAAATGTGAACATCTATGATTCCATCACAACTTGGCAAACTCCATCTAATACTATAGGAAAGTCTGCACTGTATAAGAATAGCACTAGAATAAGTTGGGACAGCGTACTGTACGTACCGAACTCCTGCTTAGCTGATATAAATCCTAAGATTCTGTGGGCAGAGAAAAGGAAATAAAAACTCACATATACGCTACTTGCTAAATCTAGCAAGGGTTTGGCCCAATTTTTCCAAGGTTAAAAATGGAATTTTTGAAGAAGTGGGTAATTGGTACGCTGTATAACGGTCATATATTATCCCTGGGGGAATGCATAGTTTAGAGTTAAACCTAAAAATGTGTTAAGAGAACAGATTATTTATGACAATGTAAAAGTTAAATCATGGGAACTCCCCATTTTGTGATGACAAGTGGTACAAACCCAGCAAAGAGTTTATTACTTTAACTTTCAACTAAAGTAAATAATGCAAACTCGAACTGAGGATACACACGATTTACGTGTATGTCCTGTGTGTGTGTACTGGTGTGTACTGGTCTACTGGATGAGCAGGTACACCATATAGGCATCAAGACAAATGTCACATATTGACACCTTTTCCTCTCTTTTCATGTGTGTGTGCATGTGTAAGAGTGAGAAGGAGGACAGGAGGAAAAGAATGGAGTGTGAATGTCACTTTGAACTGTCACACTGTTGCACCCCCCTCATAACACACACACACACACACATGTCCTAATGAGACAGAGAGGGGCTTCCGTTGTGCCAACCCAGAGGCCAAGGTGGGAGAGACACTTCTCTTCCTGCACCCATTGTAAATATACTGAACTCCCCCCATCAGCACCCCCTCCCTCCAGACTTCTCTGTCCCAACAGACACACACACACATAAACACCCACTGAGGCCTCCCAGGGCCTGACAGGCTCAGATAAATCAGGCTCTCGACAGTCCTCCACCCTCTCCGCCTCTCCATTCCTGCTGCCCCTCCCGTTGCCACCTGGGGTGGGAGGAGAGTGTTAATTTTCTTCAGGGAGAAATGGAGGGGAGGGAATGAGCAATGGGGAAAGGATGAGTGTGTGTGTGTGTGTGTGATGATAGTGGGGTGTTAACCCAGACTTCTAAACACCTGCTTGGAGAAATGGGAAGTCCTTGGGATTGAAAGGAAAAAGATCTTTGATTGTGACAGGAAGGTTTCTCCAATACTTCACTGGATTACAAGCAAAAGTATAACAATGTCCTCTCATCAAATGTTGTCACACTAAGTCAAGTTTAGCTTATGTTTAAGGTAAGTAAATAAATAAATAAAATTTATAGAATGAGTAAATGAATAAGAAGAATGGGGTTATTTTAGTAACTAATAGTTCATTTCTTAAGGAAACAACATTCTTTAGGGGTCAACAGTAAGAAGATGTTATCTGAATATGGATTTGAGTTCGTGACATAACAAAAATGAATAATTAGTGCAATAATAAGTAGACAACAACAACTTTACTCAAGATCCACATACTACCAGCTTTACAGCCTCATCTCATGGTATTCTCCAGCAGATGATCTGCTTTAGATATCTGATGCTTTAGATATCTGTTTTAAGAAATATATAGAATATATTAAACATTAATGAGAATTAATAAGGAAATAATAATTTCCACTAGTCAGCAGATTCCAGCAAACCTCTACTGACACATCAGCTACATCCACAATAAAATAAGTAGATTAATTGTGAACATTTGTTGTCTGTCTTTTAGAAAAGCAGTGAAATTATTGCCATGATTTTACACGTGGCACAAACAAGAACTACCTAAACTCTATTACTGACTAGTCTCAATCCCTTTAGTGGAACTAAAACCGCTTCTACTAAAGCACAAAATGTTCCAGTCTTGCTTTGAGCCACAGCGTCTGATGGTCAACAGGATATTTGCATGGACCAAACCCGTCAAAGTCTCACTTCAGACGGTTAATTGATCTGAAAGCAGTCCTGGTGTATTTTGTAGATGAGGCATTCACATCTTTGCTCTATATTCAGATGCTGAGTATCACATTATGTTTAGACAGACTAACGTTAAGGGAAGTAAATAAGGGGGGAAACAAGGAATGTAGACGCCAACACAGTTCCACTGCTATTTGGTGCAGAAGACTCACCGAGATACTGTTTTCCATCCTGCCAAACTGGCCTCTGGGGCTAATTATCTCGTTGGCTGGGTTCAGATGCCACACAGTAGGAGAAGTTGGGGTGGAAAGGGGCACTGGGCAAGGGTGAGTGAAATTAGGTGGGTGGAGGGAGTGCTTACACCCAGGTGTGCGATCGCCACAGTTGTTTGACTCCCTCAGAACCGAAGCTCTTCCTCACCTGGATTTGTGTGTGTGTGTGTGTGTGTGTGTGTGTTTTATTGTGCAAGGGCCTGAATGCTCTTTAGCAGATTGCCTCTCGCTTGGAGCCGCCCAGTGCAACCACAGAATGGTGGCCAATGAGGGACTTGAGTGAAAAAAAAAACAAAAAAACAAACAAACAAAAAAAAAAAGAGGCTCCGTCTGACATGGATGCAAACAAAAACCCATCTGTGTACTTTTGCATGACGCTTAAGACAATCACTGTTTCATATTTTTAATTGAAAGGGAGATATGGCCCCTCATGGCAACCCATCTGTTCAAAATTGATATCTGAGAGACAGTTGCCCTCTCATCTCCATCGATGAACAAGCGTGAGATTTGCAAGCTCTATTTCATTTATTTCAGGTAATTGAAATGTGAGGCATGCTTGTGGGTCGATAATAACAGAGGGAACTAATAAACATGACAGTGTTTATTGTTTTAATCACACAGGAAGATTTATTATTTTCTTTTTTTTTCCTCCTAAAGTTTAAAAAAACTTCACCCTCGCAGCATGCGAGAATCAGATTTTAAATTTGTTCGGAATGGAGGAGTAGAGAAGAAGAAGGAGCATCTTGTGTTGGACAGGTGGAGGAGAGCAGGGTGACGACTGACAGGGAATCTGTTCCTGTTCGGCCCAAGTACAGTATGGAGCGATGACAAAGATGAAAGAAAAAACTGCAAACAGATGGTGGAAGTACAGATGAGGAGATGAGGAAGAGGGTGAACAAGACAGAGAGATGGAGGGGAATGATGGAGGGGAATAATACACTGTCGAGAGAATCTAGGAATATGACCTGCCAGACTTAAAGGAGAGGAGAGAAAAAATGCTTACATTGTTGTTTTCATTATGTGGCTGCTGTCAGTCTGCAGGTTTTGTGAAAGAGAGGAATGAGTGAAGAAGAGGAGGAGGACAGGGGTGAGGTGGAGAGGAAAAAAGGAAGAGGGAAGGAGGAAAAAGAAGAAGAAGAAGAACAAGAAAGAGGGGGGCAGTGAAATTAATGCCTAGCCCTTTGTGCCTAGCCTTACACAGCTACAGACATGCTCAGACAAAAGGCCAGACCTGGAGAAGCTGCCTGGGTGTGATTGATGAATAAAGTAAAGGTGTCAGAAGTGTATTATGTAAATTAGCCCAGGCACGGACCATTTCAGTGGCAAATGAAAGAGCGGGACATAGGTGGGTTGTGCGAGTGGGAGAGAGAGAGGTAAAGAGCGTGTGTATGTGTGTCACGGAGGGTGCGATCGTCCCCGAGCGACACGGCCGTGCCATCTTTCATCTCGCAAGACAACCTCGGACGGCAATCTCTGCCACGGTTGCTGGTTTATACCTGAGCAGAGGATGGACGTGGACAAGAGGGACACGTGAAAACCTGCCTGAAAGAGAAAAGCTTTATGAGATGGAGGAAGGTGTGTTGAATGAACACAGCCCTTCTGACTGACCAGTGTGGGACATCTCTCATCTCACGTATGCTCTCCCACTGCAGTAAATGTATGCAGTTACATTTCCCACCATCCCTCCTCCCACTAGGGAATACAGTTATTTCAGTCGGAGTCGTAAAGACCTCCATAAAGAGCTGCTCTGTCTGATTCCCACTGACAGTGTACAGGCTCTGGGAGGGTGAGATTGAGTTGTTGTGTGGAGAGGCGGGGAGTGAATCCACCAATGATGTTATGGACAGAAGCAAGCTGCAAGTCTTTTGTGGTATAGAGTGTGATTTGCATTAGATACTCAGGTCTGTCATGGGAGAGGAAGCGAGGGTGAGGGACGTCAGTTGTCAGAATGGACATTTTTGTCTTGCTATCCAAACCCACACCGATGCAGATGCAAACACACACAGTCCAATAGGTATGTTTCAACCTTTGTCGTTAGCACACCTGACTTCACTTTTAATAGGCTGACAAAAACAATATATCATGCACTCACCTACACAGAGAAAAACAGGTTAAGGGAAATTGATGACATCCCTGGCTCTAATTTTTACCTTGAGTGGCATTTCCCCATGATTGAAACAGACAAAGACATATAGGGTTACCCCAGCGCCGCGGATGTGCTAATTGCTGGCGCTTGTCATTCGACGAAGCATTGTTTCATAGGCTAACTAGAGCGCTAGCCCCCTCTTTTTTTCTTTTTTCCCGCTCTCCATTGTGTGTTTGTGTTTGCGTGGCGGCCAGACAGGCTGCTGAGAAAGCTGTTTTCATCACAGCAGCGGCACCCGGTTATTAACGGGTTCATAAGTAAGCCCAGGCCCTGGCTATTTCTCTGCGTTAGTATTTATTAGGAGTCCACAAAGAGAAGCCGCGGCCCGCGCCTATAATGAATGAAAGAACCTCCGTGTAATTGAGCCTTATTAGGCCACAGTCGAGAGAGAGGCAGAGGAAAATAGGACAGCAGGACTGAGAAGAAAGGGATGTGACGAGAGAGACATTGTCAAAACCCGTTCCGCTCCCATGCCTGTGTTTATTAATTTCGTCACTGAGGCACAAGGCGGAGTAATTTTCAGATCCCTTCCACCACAGTGCTTCCCACACTTACAGTGTAAGTATGAATGACAGTACGAACCCCGTGCTGTGCCATACACAGTGGTAAACACTGGCAAACGTGTCAGGCTGGCATGACTTTGTTGAGGTAGTGTGAGGCTCATGCTATGCACTTACATAGCTCGTGAATAAATGGCACCAGGTAAAGAAGTCAAACAGTCCAATCAAGAAAAAAGTTAGTGTTTTAGCAATACTGCAGTGCTCCAGTGTAGTGGTGTGGATCTGAGTGGTGAAGCCTGTGCTACTCAAGCAGGTGCTGGTCAAGGCTGATTGAGCCAGGCACCTGCTTTTAGAGAGGGTCCAATACACAATCACTGTGGATGTGCACGCCAACGTTTCATTTTCTTACTGCTAATGTGATCAGGCTCCGGGACCTTTTTCAAATGTATAGATAATTTGATTCAGACATGCTTTTATTTTCTTAATTTCATTAAACTGACTATATTAACAAAGGTATTTTTATTTAAAGTGTGTCAGCAGGTTCTTCTAATTAAACATCAACATATGTTTATCCATGACATGAACAAACACTAGATGTGTCTCTCAGCTGGACACTGTCATTTGTTGAAAATTATTGAAAAAGGTGACAACTTTTTGGATTTGGGTTTAGTTTTGATTAAAAAAACACTTTGTTTGGTTTAGAGAGACAACATGTGTACTTATAAATAAATAAACTCTTTGTAATATAGTAGCAACCAGATTGTGATTTCTAATAATGTAATCAGTATTTGCTTTTAATGTAAGTAAATGCAAAGTAACATACCAATAAAATGGTGCCACTCATCATTGCTTTTCTCCCACAATATCTGATCTTGCAGTAGAACCTCTAGCTTTTATGATTACACCATTTCTAAAGATTTTAATGGTGACCCAGCCACCTTTTTGTAACTCCATGGACATAATCTATTAATTGTTACAGTTCATTTCTTACAAAAACATATTTATGGTTGCAGTTCATTTGCAAATGAACATTTTTAGGCATTGATTCTTTGCTTTTGGCTGAATGAGAAGGTGATTGAATCACAGCCACTTACAAAGATCAAAAATCACAATAACAGCAAATAACTTCCCTTTCAACAGGCCCTGATGTGCCCTCACATGAACAAGCTAATGGTTTCAAGTGTTTCAAATATCGCATGCATTCCCGAAGAGTCAAGGGCAGTGGAAGGAGTTCATATGCCCAAAGACACTTTATTTGTACGGTTTTAGTAACGACGACTGTTAAATTAAAAAGGCAAGGATTTGTGTTGTGTGTGTCAATTATGAACACTTTTCTTTAAGGACATGCCTACTTACATTATATAATATGCAATATCTTGAAGCTAAATGTTACAATGAGCTTTTAACATTCTTAACCCTTGACTAAAATGCATCCTATCTCAAATACA
Organism: Helostoma temminkii; assembly: GCA_900302695.1. NCBI lineage: Eukaryota > Metazoa > Chordata > Actinopteri > Anabantiformes > Helostomatidae > Helostoma > Helostoma temminkii. The sequence goes on along the minus strand of OMLM01005203.1, from coordinate 15,065 downwards.
TATTGTAGGAAATGTAATTACTCAATTTATTAGTGTAAATATACACACAAGAAAGTGGCTGAGAAGAATGTGGGTGTCAAACCACAGACCAAAGTTCAAATCAAGAGTGTTGTGGTTGGGTTTAGGCTAGAAAGCACTGTGGTCAAGGTTAGAGAAAGTAAATAACACATTAGGTCAGGTGTATCTGACATTGTTCTCCATTATGCCTATACTGTATATATACTACATGTACTAAACTCATGTGTCCACTGGTCATTTTAGTAACCACTATTAGCCATTTAGTATCCACTCCATTTTCATATTGTGGTTAGTCAAACCACTGCAGTATAAACAGATTTACAGGCGTTAGTAAATATATTTTTGAACTTTGGACATAGTGAGGAAAGCTGTTCCCTCTCCCGTCTGCAGTTGTTACTCTCCAAGATAGTCTGGCTTAATGACATCCCAGCTCCAGCTCCATGCACACAGATGTGAGAGTGGCATCAATCACCATCTCAATATTGAAACAAAGTGAATAAACAGATTTCCCCAAATATATATTTAATGATGTAAGTCAGTAACAACAAGAAACATGTGACCCAGCGGAGCGACGTGTCTGGCTGATGTGTTGTTAATCGTTTTTGGACAACAATGGAGGTCTACGGCACAGAGCAATAATCCAATCCAGTTTGGAGACTGACGCTCATTTATTATTAGTTTTACTGTCTGTATGGGGATTGTTGAAAATGTGATTAATTTAGAAAGTGGCTGAAGTTATCCTTTAATTTCCCATATGGGGCAAAGTAGACATCACAATGACCTTTTTGACCTTTTTCTGAGTGTGTGTGTGTGTATTTTATCACACTGATCTTGAACCTTGTGGCCTCTCTTTCTCTCTACTAAGGATCTTCCAAAAGGCTGAGCTAGTCATATTCCCCCACCTGGCTATTTTTCAAATCCAGTCTGTGTCTCTTCTCTTTACCCAGGCCCACAATATACACACATAACACACAGCATGTTCCTATGTGCATGTCCAAGTGCACACACACACACACACACACACACACATTTTACCTTGTTACCATTTCTGCGCACACTTTCTTTTTTTTTCGCCCACTTATTTCTTTATGCTTTTGTTTCTGTAATAATTCTAAGAATAGAGCAATATTTCTTCCAACTTAAAAGTGCTGGATATTGGACATTTACTTTTGAGTACATGCTTTTACAGTTTTAAAACCTGACTCCGGTCACACTGGTTTAAAATATCTAAATAATGTGTGTTCAGCTTGAAAAGTCCCACATGGGTTAAGCCCTTGTTTTGCTCTTTTCCTACTCTTCCTCATTTTCTCTCCTGCTCTCTTCATGCCTCTTCAATTCCACTGTCTCTTCCTCTCATCTCTCTCTCTCTCTCTCTCTCCTTCTGTCTCACTATTTCTCGCACTCCTTCTCTCTAATTCTCTTGCTCATTTGCCTTCCTGTTTCTTCTTCCACATGCGGGTACTGTCATTATATGTTATGGCGTATCGGTTCTCTGCATGCATATGAGCCTCTCTCGTTCCCTCCATCTCTTTCATGTTTCCCTGGCAGTCATACATTACGTTGGAGAGACAATACCTCCTCCAGATAATGCCATAAATGAGGGAATTTACATACATATGCTCGCATGTGCAACCGCAGCCTCTCATATCTGCCGCACTCAACACAGGCTCGATTCCAGCTTTCTGTGTATGCGTGTGTGTGTGTATGAAGTGGCGCTCCAGTGGGACCATCATTAGAGTGTATCTAGACTAATGACACAGGAAAGTGATTCACACTGAGAGAACTTCTATAAGCCCACACACACACACACACACACACACACACACACACACACACACACAAAGCTTTCAGTAAAGGAAAAGTAGGATTACATCTTTCCTAGGAAAATTTATTTGCTAATTTAACTGATTAGTAATCCTATTTATATAATGTCACTAACTACCACTAATGAAAACTTACATACTTATACATACACACTTTTCACTTGTTCACTATATTTTCACTTTAATGAAATATATGAAAAGGCAGAAGTGTCACAAATGGAGCAGCCTTGAATAAATAGCTACAAAAGCGATTATCAGTCTGAGTTTTACATTTCATGTTGAAGAACTAGCTAACAGTGGTGATAATTACTGTGTGAATCCTTTGGAATGACAGTGGTGCCTCAATGTTTGATTCCTTTCTTCATAAGTATGATCTAAAACTTCACATCCAGTCTAATCAGACTAATGAGACAAAACCAATGTACGTATTTGCTTAATTATTAAATATTTCTGTATGGCAAAAGTGTGGAAAACTTAAAAATGAACTGATAATGTTATCAGTTCATTTAAAGGCGATATTACACTGAGGTGTTTCAGTCAGGTGTGACTCTGGCAAGCCCTGTCTTTCTCAAAGAAGTGAAATCTGGGTTTTCGTTATCTTTATGTGATTATATCACTGGTCATATTTCTGTAGAAATAGAGACAATTGAAAAAAGGTTTTGTACATAAATTTATTCTGACTGTATGTCTGACTTATGTCAGATCTTTCACTGAATTATGCACAGACACAACCTTCACCCATCTATTTTTCATTCCTGTTATTCCTCTTAGGGGTCGTGAAGGTGCTGAAGCCAGTCGCAGCTGTCACTGGGACGAAAGGGCACATCCTGGACAGGTCACCAGTCTATCTCAGAGCTGACACATTCACAGGCGTTCGCGCTCATAGTGAGAAAGCCACGAGTGCAGGTCTTTGGAAATATGAGTACCCAGAACAAACCCATGTTGACACAAAGAGCACATGCAGCTGGCCTGCAGGTCTGAACCCAAACACTGTATTGTTCTTGTCCATGCTGTCCATATCTATGGAGGGAATAGAAAAATATGTGGACCCCTCAGCTAATGACATCACAAAAGCTATGTGGGGTCAGGAGTTAACAGTCAACAGAAAAACAACAGTTTGCTGAAGCATCCACTGACATGAACCAGTAGAGCTCTCAGGAGACATCAGTTATTGATTTGTGTAGAGCTGGGAGTAGTTACAACATAATTATAAAGAGTTTAGATATTCATCAGTCCACAGCACAACAAACTGTGTGAAAATGGAATTCAATACTCACCCTAGAAGTGGGCACCCATTAGGATGGATGTAAAGGTACAACTCAGGGGGAAAAAACGAGGCTGGAGTAAAGCTTATGCATGTCTCTCATTTTTGACGTGCTGTACACGCCGAATGCAATACAGCTTGATTTAAGGATCTTGATTTAAGGATCTCACTCTTCTTGTGCTTCTTTACTCCACTAAGAATAGAATTTACAAAGAAGAAACTTCCTGTTCAGCCATTGGATTGGGTCCTTGTCTTTCCCATGTGGCTGACCCATTAAAACCTCCAGAAGAAGAACAAGAAGAAAAGCAAACCTGCACAATGTGAGAGGAAAGACACTAAGTCATCTGATGAGGACATTGATGACAACATTACTGATTACACACCCGACTGCACAGCTTAGAAAATAGCAGCGAATAAAACATAAAGGGTACGTGAGGCCTTTAAATCAAGCCCTGCCGGTGTCTGATTGACGTGGGATACATCTTGCATATACATTATGTTTTTTCTGACAACGTGGACTAAATCGCACCTTATTAATGATATGTGGTGGAAGGAGCATCACGATTTGGGGTTTTGCCTCTGGGCCTGGACAGCTTCATTATATAGGGGAAAATTAATTGCCAAGTTTATAACAGCCTGGCAATGACAGCTCAGTAGAACACATGACAATGATCCTAAACATGAATCTAGTACTATGAGAGAGACTCAAAATGCAGAAAATCCTCCATTTAGAATGGTCCAGTCACAATGGCCTTAAACAAGTCGGTCCAGAATTCTTCCTGAACATGGTGCAGATCTGATCTGCAGCTTGTTTGACAAACTGTTATTTGATTTCTTACTGTTTCCACCAGCTGTTTTAACGCTGCAGTTCTCTGTAAGTAGAACATTCCCACCCCAGAGTGAAAATTTTCACATTTGCAGATAAAAGCTGTGATTTTACCTTTGTTAGTGCTGTGTCTTAGGATTAACAATGTCTCCCTGTTGGACATTAAAAAGACTTTAACTGGGCTTGTGCCATCTTGCATGTAGAACTGTAATAGAAACCTTTAACATCTGAACTGGGCAAACAGCCTGATCATTAGTTCTACACCTGTGTCCTCTGTAACAATTTTCCATTACTGCACACGCACACACACACACACTGAGACTATTTTTTGTTCTTCTGTGTTGGTCAGAGGTTATACTGCACTGTATGAACGTATTTCCCAAAACTGAGGGAGCGCACCATGAGAAAACACAGAACAGATGTTTGTTTTAACACAAAATGTTCTCCTGTGGAACCGCTTTAATCCCCGTCTCCCTCAACCGATGCAAACACAAAACCGGGCAAAACCTGTAAATTAGCTCAGAGACTAATTTTGCCATGTTCTAAACTTCTTCCGTCACGGACTAGAGAAGGTTTGTTTAGAGGATTCTCTACCAGGGTTTGACCACTGTGGGATTTTAAAGGCTTCTGTTGAAAGTCGAAAAATTGGTGTTTGATGAAGGGTGATTTCTATAACCAGAAAATTCTCTCTTTTGCCCTTCTTTTGTCTCTTACTGCTGAAATCCAATCAAGGTATGACAGTTCTCACCTTATTTTAAAGATGCATATAGCTAAGGTGCAAAACACACATCTTATTTTACCCCTTTTGGCCACAAAAGGCCACTAAAAAGCAACATTAGATAACAAAGTCATGTTCCACAGTCAAACAATCTCCAAATTACTTAAACAAGAAAAAAAACCATCATCAGTGAGCTTCCTCACCAACTCTTCACATCTGTCTTTTTCCATCTGACTCCTCTCTTTATTGTTTACTTTTTAATTAATCGCGCCGGTTCATTCTAAACATGTCAGAATAAATACATTTTTCATCCTGGTGATATTGGCCCCGCCGCTCCGTTATTAATGCTGCAGAGAATTCAGCCACTGTTTGCAAATAATATCCTCAAATTGAATCATTGTTGCATGAATATATGCAAAATATTCATTTCAGGCGGCGTGAGGGTTGAGTGCTTTTAAATTGGAGAGATCATTCATGGCTTCACCTTTTCAGGCGAGATAAAGTCGTGTGCAGTAACATTACAATGTCAGTGGAGGGGGTGGGGGGGGGGAGTGAGGGACGATGAGAGAAGGGGAAAAGGTAGGCATGATGACAAGAGAAAAGCAGCGAGAGTCAAGAACAACAAGAGAATCCAGAGTGAATGAGAACAGAGGAGTCTAAGACAAAGGCATAAGAACAAGGACGAAGTGAAATAAAAGACTGTTTGCTGCGTTTGTGTTCATCGTGTTCCATCACTTTGTACGCCTCACACAGCGGGGATCAGAGTTTGTGTTTACAGCTGTGTGATTACAGGCTGGTGGTATTAATAAGTCAGCTAACAAAATTCGATTTAAACTCACGAGGACTGAAGTATCGCTCCTGCACCGAGACTGCTCGATCCTCAATTTGTCATTTTTGAGAATAGAATTTTTTTTTATGCGTCCAAAGCAATTGTGTGATGGCGTAAGATGATCATAGATGCACTATTACCACTTAAGAATTCCACATTTTGCATTAAGAAATGTTTAGGCCAGTCATTGGGCACACTGTCCAATCTTCCACCAAATCTGATTGAAGTCTGGTGACAAGTTTTTGCAATATCCTGCCAACTGACAGACAAGCGAACGCACCGTGGCAGAGTGAGACCTGGATATCACTGAACACATATCACACCGGTGTGTCAGCCACAATAAAAGTCACGTCTCTGGCCTCTTTTGCCACTTGGCTTCCCCTTTTCTTGTGTCTGTACAGCATTAATTTTTTAACAACACAAACTGTAAAGGTGTTTCCAAAGCATAACAGTCATTATTTAACCAGTAGACCATCAGATAACACTGCATACTATTTGCATGTTAAGATTTATTCCCAGCACTTGCTTTACCTCCTTACCCTGCTTGCTTGCACCTTTTAAAAGTTTCTACGTCCTGTATCTAATAAACGGAGAAAAAACTAATAACCAAAAGCAAATATTATTCTCTTCCCCCACCTCTGCCCCTACTTTCTTCTCTCTCATGCAGCTGCAGATTAACAAGTCTAAACGCAGCATAATCACCAGCAGAATCAAATTCCTGAGATATGAATACCGATGCTGTGCTCCCACCAATATTTTGTGGTAATACAATAAAAATGTAAAGTTGAAAATAGCACTTCCTCGTCTTCTTCTCTTTTTTTTTTAATGTAAAAGGTAAGCTGAAGAGTAGCAGAGGGAGGTGTGTTGGGAGGGTGTTGAGTTGGTGGTGGCGGCGGTGGGGTTTTAATCACATGGCCCAGGCCTCGTCGAGGGATAGGCTGTCGCTAGGAGACAGAGGCAGGGAACGGACCAGTGGCAATGATGTATTAACTGGCGAAGGTGGCTGACAGTAATCTTTGTCACTAGATGCAGTGGCTGTCTAAGTCCTGTCATTTTATGCATCTCATGCAAAACAGATGTACCCAGATACTACAGGCTCAGAGAGAGAGAGAGAGAGAGAAAGAAAGATGCAGCCAGGATGTAAGGGGTGGAGGGCTGTGGGTGCAGGGGAGGGGGACAAAAAAATCATTATACAGCTAGAGGTTGGAAGGGCTGTCACAAAGAATTTCATTATTTTTCATCTGGTCTCGAGAAGGTAGATTGTGCATATTGTAATTTTTCCCTGCATCCGTAAGCCTCTAAATAATTTGGGAAGTTTCCAGGGCAGAAGTTTTCCCTTTTCTCTCCGCTCATTACCCAGAGTTCAGGGCAGAGGTGCTCAATCACCGTGGCTGAAGGAAACGCTTACACATAGAAACACGCCCTGCCACTGCCGCTGCCACCTCCTTCTCCTCCTCCTCCTCCCTCCTGTCCTCCCCTATGCTCTCTATCCGCACTCCATCCTTTACCACTCCATCTCCCTCCTCCTCCTCCTCCCCTCGCAACCATTGTCCTTGCTACTTGCTTGGTTCTTGCTTTATTTCTCGACCGTCTTTCTACTTTCACTTACTTCAGCGATGATCTGTTGTCTTTTTCTCTCCTTCCTCCTCCTCTCCGTTGCCCTTGATGACCTCTTCACATTCCCTAACTTTCTGCCTTCTGCGACTCTTGATAACACTTTTATCATTCATTGTTCTTTGTCTTCTACCTTTATCTCTGAGCACTAAGCAAAGGCTGAGCTATCCAAATGTCTTTTTTATAACCACCATTAAACCTGTTAGGATTAAGAGCACTGAATTCTTTGTTGCTACTGTATCAGGTCCCTTCTTACTCATGTGGAACTGTCTTTGTTGGTAGTGTCTACTTGGTGGCCTTCCTCACATCATCCTTTCTTAAAATGAAGCACTTCTCAGTGTGATCAACTACTGGCACTTGTCTTTTGACTCAGCACACTCAGAAAAAAAGCAAAATTACAAACAGTAAATATTGATTTGTCTGTAAAATATCTCTGTAGAGGTCCTCGCAGGTTCACTTGGTTACCAGGAAGTAAGACCAGAGTGGGAATGTTTTGTCAGACTGGGTCAAGTTGGGTTTCATTCGATTGCCCAGAGTCTCAGGTCTATGTCTGATGCCAGTGGACTCTTTAATAGCTGTGATCACATGGTGTATCAGAATTATTACAGTGCAAAGATGTGTTTTTTAACTGTGGGAAAGGTATAAGCAAAAGTACAAGTATTTTCTACTTGTGTCTTTTTCATTCAACCCAATTTGGGATCAGGCCTAATTATCCTTCTGTCTGTTCACATGAACTGTGCTAAAGCTTGGAGCCATGTTCATGTACAATAGTCATACAACAATAGTCAACAACATTTATCATGTCTTCACCGTATTTCTGATCATCATCATTTTGATCTTATTCTTTTTAAATTTCTAAGTTACCTCAGGATTTAATTTTACACAAACAGATAATAAGAATAAGCAATATTAAATGTTGAATTTTTAACATTTTCAGACATGATAGACATGATAGTTCACTGTGTGGATTGTTAAAAAATATAGAGCAAATGACCAAACATATCCTTTAAAGCATGGATGTCAAACTGATATACTACATTGGTCTACACACACACACATGCACATGCACACGCACACCCTAACTGCATGCAGGTCATTCCAACTGCATTACTTAAAGTACACTACTTAGATTTTACCCTTTTCATGCTAAAACAAGTGTTGCAGTATCTTAATTGCACTTCCATTTGCTGCACAGAAGCACAACACATTAACAACAGTGCATGTAGATGGCAGCAGAAGGGCAGTATATTTTTATCTACCTGCAATAAAACTCACCCTCTGTCCAAGCTATGAATAACACTTATACTGCCAACTCGTTTCTCTACCCAGGAGAGAAGAGAAGGGACAAAGTAGGGAGGAGACAGCAAGGCAAGGAAGAAACACTGCATGTTTAGATGAAGAGGAGATTAGAAAATGTGCAGTGGAAGGTAGCTGTGTCACTTGACCCACCTTTCTAGTCCTCCTGAACTTCTCTATGTGTTTTAACTCTCAAAATCTGGATCAGGATTAGAGGGTGGGTGAGAACCCCATGAGACCAGGATTTGGATTGGGTATGGCCAAAACTTATACACCATATGAAGATGTTTTGCAGGAGGCCACGTAGGAACAAATATGGCCCAGCATATGCAGGCTCCTGAACACTGCATCCGAGCTTGAACAAACTCTACGCTTCTGCTTTCAGGTTTGTCACCAGAGTCCAGAACCAGGCTGCATGGATTTACTCTCATTCAGTCACAGCATCATTTCATTTCCGTTCAGGTGTTTTTATTCATGATTATGCATAGATTGTTTCATAACTGAGCAGTTAAATAGTTTATTGTTTAATTATAGTAGTATTTTAATCAGAATAGTTCTATTTTATGTTTATACAATTCAGCAAAAATACCAACAATAGAACACTTCCAAGTGATTAGTCTTGGTGTCTTGCTTTTTTTTTTTTTTTTTTCTTTTTTGAGTGAGTTTTTGAGATTCGTGTGAACAGACACGAAAGGTAATGATGACACATGGGGTTGTGTGTTTTTGTAATGGATATCTGATGTTTAATAGACTAAACACTTAGTTGCAGCCCTAATTGTCATGATGAAACAGAAAAGGAGGTTTTGCCAAACTGATTCCACTTTCTGTCTACTTGACAAAGAACTAATTTGAGCTCTAATTTGGATCCTTTTCCAGATGTTAAATAGTAAAAATGTTAATGGAGCAGTTAACAGTGATGTGACAGTGCTGCTCTTGAAAGGCAGAAATATGGCCTTAACCTGGTGGTGGATCCCAGTACAAACATAAGCTGCTAAGTGCCAGTTAGCACCATAGTTCTTCCACATGTTGTCTCCCAGATGACATTGCTGCACAAGTAAACTAAAATCACATCTACATTTTTGTAAAGAATGTGGCTTCAACTGCATTATGTAATAAGGATGCACTGACAATGTGAGTTACACGTATCAAATATCTTCAAAGTGAACACATCAAGAAAATGTACCCACATAATGTACCCAGTCTGCCAAAATACCCAAATTCCCTGTGGGCTGGCTTAACAGTCAAGTCACACACCAATCTTTTGCTAATCTTAATCAAGGCGATTTTCTTAAACCTAACTGCACACTGGAGTCGGTCTAGAGTCCAGGGTTTATAAAGATTTCTCAGGGTCTGTAAACCTTGACACAGGAACCTGGGCTTCAGAGCCCTGGAGTTCAGACTCCTGAGAAATTGCCTGGTCATTAATCCAACCTTAACAGTAGGTTCTCCATAATAACCTAATGTTGTTGCCCTATTTTATAGACTTTATTGATCTGCATTGTTGCTGGATAGGTGTGCACTACACTACAGGGTTTCAGTGTCTTGTCCAAGATACTTGTGGCCACATGTGGCCATGAGGAACTGGAAACGAAGCTCACACACTTTCCAAATAAGGTCCTCTTTTTTTTATTTGTCATAAAAAGTCAGTTAGTGCTGGTTGATGTTTGTTTAAATCATGAATTTTACTTAATGGCAACATGCACTGAACCAAGAAGGCAGGCATAGAACTGATTTATTAAATATGTTTATACATATATATGTTGTTCTATGTACTTCTAGCATGTTATTAAAGCCATGGAGGTGTTCACATACTTCTGGCAATGAAATGTGGCTCACCCACACAGTTTTAGTTATTTTTTACACTACAACCCAGTAGTAAAGGGAGAGAAAGACAAGAGGGAGTTCAGTGAGAGAAAAAAATACATATAGGCAAGTGAGAAAAACTCTCAGCAGTGAAGAAAAAAGGAGGAAAACAGGTAAGAAGTGCAGGAGAAGAGGGAGAGGAGAGAGGAAAGGGTCAAAGCATAAAGGGGTGAGATAGGGAAGGAAAAAGAGAGAGAGGGAGAAAGAGATGTAAGTGGGCTCTGCGGAGGCCCTGGTCGGTGGCAGTCTGTCTCTGATTTCCATTCATTGTTAAGATGGATGAGATCCCAGCCGGACCGAGAGCAGACCGCCGCATTTCTTCTTCTACTACCTTTTTTCTTTTTTTGTGGGATAGGAGGGCATTATTCAAAACAGAGCTTATTTTTGGTGGCCATTATGCATGCACACCTGATCAGCATGTCAGCCTGGCCTCCCCGCATCGCATGATGGAACGGCCCAATTTACCTCTTTCACCTGCCTTGCATAAAGGCACACTGAGCACACACCGGCAGGCGCTGGCTCTATTGTACAACACACACACGCATACATTCCATAGAGTGGAGGTGGGAGGATGAAGTTGAGCGTAAGCGTGTGAGATCATGCCCTGATGCAGATACACAAGCACGCACATGCACACACACTGCTGTTTATATAAAGTGTGTATAAAAGTGTATACTTATGCTGTATACAGGCAACGGAAGTGTTGCATGTGACACACACACTCACCTGCTGTAGATACACATACACAGGTCTCCCACACAGCCTCCTGTGTCAGTTGATACCAAGTCAAAACTGAATTCATTAGCAAGTTTGGATCTTCTCTCTCTCTCTCTCTCTCTCTCTCTATCGTGCTCTGAATCTGGCACCAAACATAGATAGTTAATCTTGAAAATATATCAAACTAGATATATAAAATCTAATTCAAAGATAATACCTAATTAATCTACTAAAACATTTTTCAAAGTTCTATCCTGTATACATTTGTATTTTATGTACTGCATTTATGTGTAAAAAAAAAAAACTTACCACAGAAAGTGGTTCAAAGGAGGGACACCAGTTAACTGTTTATGTGTATCCGGTATGGAATGCGGATTTGGTCAAGTACATCCTCAGTGTGACCCCTAAGTATTAGTCTGGGATTTGTTATTTCTTCCCAGTATGAGTTTTCTTTTTAATTTGGTCCAAATTAGCTACAGCCTTCCTGAAGCTCTGCCCAAGCCTGTATTTATGTTCTTACTCATCACATCAACTCTGGCAGGCATTAAGCATAAAGCAGATCTACACTGTGTGCATCTCACCATAAATCTTATAATCCATATTTTTCCATAGAGATGAATCATTTTTACTATGTATAATCATCTGACTGTAAATATCCAGCACAGCTTAGGAAACTTCATTATGTAAAACAGATCAACAAACGTGTGTGAACAAGAGCAAATAACTGATTTAAACAGTGCTAACTTTATGTCCTGCTACCTAATGTTCAGCCAAAGCCTCTAATGCACTGCTTATGCCAGGAGTGTGCAACTTTAAATCATGGTTTGACTATTTTCAAGTGTGTCTTAAAACAATATTCAGATGCCAATACGAGCACTGAAAGATGATTATCCTGTTTTCTTTCACTGATCTTCCTTCCACAGTGGAAGTGATGGGGACAAAATCCACAGTCCTAGAAATGAAAGGTCATTTATACTGCACTTAAACTGCACATGTGCAGGAGTGGTCCCATGCACGGGATGGGAGCATTGATCAAACACAAATAGCTTGCTCTGTACTGTCCCTGAATTCTATGTCAACTATGTTAACATAAACAAAATGAGATTTTCTTACTTTTGGAACCTGATCTGGAAGCATTTCTCCAGTGCACCAATGAGCCGTGCTTTTCAGCAACTATTTCCTGACTTGTATCATATGTTTAGAAACAAATCAGTGATTTTACTTCACACAGACTTTGAATCAGGGAATAAATCAACTTGCTAGAAACAAAGTTTCCAGAAAACAAAGTTTCAAGGAAAAACCACTAATATGTGAAAGTTTCCTTGCAGCCAGATTTTTGGTAACTTTAAAATGACTGAAGAATGTCAGCCTTTCAGAGTGTTATTTCACATTGAATGATTAATACAATAATAAAATGTCAGGGCTGAGACATTCTTAAAAGACAGCCTCAGCTTAAAATTGCAACCCGATATGCTTCACATGACAAGCCTGATTTCTCCATCACAAAAACGTTTCTTTCTACCTACTCCGCTGTAAATATTAGTCAATCCAATATCAGAAAGTGTAGATGACATGATGAGCTCACAACCATACTAAGAAGAAAGTTTTTCTCACACAAACAAGTGCATTAGCCAAGTGTCATGTAATCCCTACCCCTGATCAAAAGAGGAGGAAAATGGAGGTGATAGGAAATGAATGAGAAAACAGAACACAGGTAAAGAATAGATGAAGGAGGAGGACTGGAGAACCGCACTGTTCGAAGAGGAACAGAACTGGCAGAGGTGAATGTGAGAACAAGAGACTGGAGGGCAAAGGGAGAACATCTCAGTGAAACAAGGGCATTGCATTAGAAAGAGGTCGGATGGAAGGCCGAGGAGAGATGAGACAAGAGCGAAGTAGAGTGCTTCGCGTAACGGAAATGAGCACGAGGTGAGAAGATGAAGGGATGGAGGCCAAGGAAGGAGGGCAAGAAACAGGAGGTGAAAGAAAGCCTGGTGGAGCCTCCTCCTGATATTCACAGCACCTGACTCCATCTCAGCCAAAGCAACCAGGGAGAGCAGGTGGCCCAAACAGGCCAGCTCATTAACACACACACACAAACACACACACAGTCACCACTGTCCTGTTTTAACAAATGCTTGACTTACAAGGGCCATGAGTTTACTGCTTCTCTCCCCTGTGTAAAAAACAGCCTCACTGTTCAGTCCAGGCTGGCCCAGGTGTGTGTGTGTGTGTGTGTGTGTGTGTGTGTCATTGCATTAAAGGGGTTAAAAAGACATGACCCAAGTATAGGACAGAGAGAAGGGATGATGGTGTGCACTTGTGTGTGTTTATATGTGTCTATAAGTGTGTGTCCATTAATCATAGCAGTGCTCTAGGCCAAGACCTCTTTCCCACCCTATCATAGAGTGGACCACACTGACATACCTGTGTAGAACTTCCTTCCTCTCTCTCACACACACACACACACACACACACACACACACACACACACACACACACACTGTGTGGTCGGAAAGTTGAAGATGTGCACATCCAATGAAAGACAAAAATATTTACATATTTTCAGCTTTTTCAAATCTCTTTCCTGGAACTAACAGCTGTGACAAAA
>OMLM01005202.1:4173-15311 GCA_900302695.1 Helostoma temminkii | reverse complement strand
ATTTTTTAAAATCCTAATTGTTGTCTGCAGCTCGAATTGGAAACATTTGTATAATTTACAAAATTTACATTTAATTAAAATGAGCCAATTTTCAACCAATATTGTGAAATGTGTGGCTGGCAAAATCAAGTTAAAATTAGAATGAGACTGTAACTTTATTACAGCTGTAGCAGAATTGTTTATGAATGTACAGGGAGATTTAGTAAATTCCATTAAACACTGTCATCTATTCAGTCCCCGCATAACAATTATAAGACGAAGAATATATGATTTTCTTATCCAGTCACTTGTCTCTTGAAACAAATATAAAACTAAAATTAAGCTCATCACAGTTTAAGTAAATGAACAGCGCTTTTATTCTGGTTATTAAGGAGCTGCAGCATCTTGTTGAAATACTTTTAATTACACTTTATTGCACAAGCAAAATTAATCACATTGAGGAAATATGAGACATGGAAATTAATTGTAACAATTAATATTGTATAAATTAGAGGAATTGTTTTGGAAATTGGGAATAGATGCTTGACAAGTGTTATACAATTGTTACAAATATCCCTATTCTAAAAATGACACTGGAGCCAACTTCTATCAAAAGACAAAAAGAAACAGCTTGCCTGGGTCAATCTCTGTAACTGTAAAAAGCATACTTTGTTTTACATGGGTCAAATCCATTCTTGGCCAGACCCACATCTTTTCATCACAGCTTAAACTTCAGCTTCATCAATTTGCTTCAAATTACATAATCTGGGGGAGTTTTCAGTTGCGGCAAATAGAGGGTTGTAATATTGGTCAGCTTCTCTTTCCACAGTGCTCCAGATCATCATTTTTCTCAACAGAAAAAAAAGTTTCAGCTATTTCAATATCTGGAAGACGGAGGGAAGTTTAATAACATTCATACTCATGTTCTCACCAAACAACAACAACCACACAACTCTTAAAAACAGCTGACATCGCCTATTAATTTTCACAATTTTTTATAAAAAGCAGTATAATTTAATGATTAGTGAGCTTTAAAGTAACATTTAAAATGTTTTATTAGCAGCCGTGTTACAGAAGCAGTATTAAGAAAGCGTTAAGATATAAATGTGTACATTTCTACTGTATATCCATCATTAAATCACAGTGGAGAGGAAAAAAGACAACATAGTGCGGTTGTGTAAAGAACGTTTCTCTTAAAGATGTACTAACTGCAGGCTGGTGGAGATACAGGATGTGCTGGCAGAATCAGCTGACCTGGAAGAGCCTCTGCTCAATTAAAAATCTAAAATACATGTTTTTTTACTGAGAACCTCCACAAAGCATTAAACCCTTCGACAAATTTGGGAATCAGATTAAACAAATCTCTTCAAGGTTTTTTTAAAACTTTAAATTAAACTTCCTGGAAAACTGGTAACCACAATTTCTCCATGTACTACACTCCAAGAAAACTTTACCAACCATTGTTGTGGTTTTCTCTACTGGTATCAAAATCTAGATGGTATTCAATTTCATCAACAAGATAATGTGATGGGGTAAGGGCTGTTAATCTTTGAATAATTGACAGAAAATGCTGATACGCACACATACCTGCTGTTTGATTCCCGGCAGTAAAAGCCATGAATAATGGATCTTAGTTTTTCCTGGCCTGAGGGAGAAGCTTTTAAACATAATTTGTTGCTTTAATTTATTTACACAACCTGGCAACCCTAGTCCTCGGGCAAGGTGCATTATACAGAACTGAGCCACACTGTGAGGGGTACACAGACACACATACTCATTGCATAGACACACACACACACTGCATCAGGTATGATGTAATTTTGTATGTGTTTTAGGCAAGTTAAATTTAATAAACATTTATGTTTATACAGTTGAGCTTTCGTAAATGTATTAATTTTCCAAGAAACCACAGTGTTTAATTGAAACATTGTAACTAAAAGAAGCTGATGCAGTTATAGAAATGTATATTATCTGCACAAAAATGGAAGTTTTTTAAGAGAAACTTTAAAAAAACTCCCTATCAGAAAACACAGTTGAGGAATCATGTGTATGACAAGATTACGCTTGGCAGCTGAGCCAAGAACAGGTCACAAAACAATGGAAGCTTTACTAATGATCCAAAAACAAGCAGCATACTTGCTCTTCTACTTCTGTTGAATTGCCAGATTTAGTTCTCAACCAATCCCCCATGGCGACAAGATCAGACGTCAGCAGCTGTTGAAGGTTAGTCCGGTTGCCATGTCCAAGCTGCTGGAATATCCTTGTAACATGTGGCCAAAGCTGCCAACTTCTGATAATGTGTTCAGGATCAGTTTCAGTTTAATTTGTGAGGAAATGTGTGTGCATTTCAGCGTGTCTATTTGAGTGTGTGTCAGTGTGAGTCATCACTGAACAGTTTGAACTCTCTTCTATAAAACCCAGCAACATAGCTACCAAGATTTGCCTTGCTTTATGATATATTATTCATAATGTTTCATCCTCTCCATGTAGATTAAATAGGCCTTTTATTTATTTCATATTTTTGCCTTTTAAATACTTTGGATTTGTGACAGCAGCCTCTTGTGTCTGATATTTTATGTAATTCCAAAACAGATTTCAAGATCAGCAGTGCCACTGCCCTTTGATCACCCTCATGTTACGATGAGTTTTATGTTGCCAAAAGTCCACACTGGGTTTAAAGCAGATGTTTACAACACTCTGGTTAGTCCTGCTAAAGTCTTATATTCATAATAAGCTGTTTAATATACATGCAAAATCATATTTCCATCATGTATAACTCTTTAGATTTCAATATTACACAGAACAAAAACATAAAACCCAACATTCAACTGGATAATTAGTTTGCAGGATCCTACACACTGACAGTTGCATACTGCTGCTACTATCATTACTCTCTCAGCAGGAATTTGGGAACAAAACTGAATACAGTCATATCCAGATTATTGTGCAAAAATATGAAACCCATTGTTGAAATACAGAATGCTGTTTTAGTATTGATGTAACTGTGGGTGCACCTATGGACCTTTGTGGAATTGTGTTTGCACATACTGTGACCCAAAGCCTAGCTAAAGCTTTCTGTGGTGTTGACTGTGTAAAAGCATGTAGTGTGATTGAAGGTGTAGCTAGTCACTGCTCTAACTGTAATGTAAAAGGACAGGTGGTGCAGCTGCAGTAGCTGGTGCCTGTTCAGACAATTATTCCTCAAAATATGAGCTGTACAACAGTACTGGATCTGATGCTGTTGTTAACAAATGTACAATCTAGCCTGTTTGCTCAATTATGGCAAAGGAGTTTCAAGTTTCTAGCAACTAATTATAAAAATAAATGATCTATGTTTACTGTGGTGACTGTATGTGAATCCAACTAAGCAATCCATCAGACTGCTTGGATAGATTCAAACGTGTCTGTTTTTGCTTCAGATGGAAGGTGATATGTCTCCAAGAACTAAAAACAAGTCCAGTCCAGTCACCAATGAACAGAACTTTTGGGCTAAATTAAATATAGGTTCTGATTTATTGCTATCTATATGATTTATTGCTATCATTTGTTTGTTTTGCTAATGTCACATACCCAGAATCTATTCAATAATTATAATTTTCAAACTAAAAACGCTGTGCTGAATTTGGCATAGTAAGCACAACACAACTGGCTACTGTGACAGTGTATTTTCTTTTCCATAAATTGAATAATGTGACAGATATTGCCACATTATTTTGCATTCTATTCACAAACAAATCTCATTCCACATATAACTTCTTGTTTGGGCATTGAATTTGCTGCTGAGGTTTGTCAACCTGAGAGCACTTTCCTGTCACTGCAGCAATGAAAGGTAATCTTTCTCCATGCTGCTGTCTTGATCAAATGAATCACAGTCCCATGACAATCAACCACAACTATCAACACCATCATCACAACAACCCACACAGACACACGCAATGGCACCCATCTCTATACAGTATAGGCACACCGCAACATACACACTTAGAGCCTTGCAAATTTGCAACACACAAACACAAATACTGTATGTCTACTCATAGCTCATGATCAAAAACAAACACTGTGACTCACTGTACATTCACACAAAGCATATCTCTCTACTGTTTGATGTTTTGTGCTTTCTTTAAGACACTTCAGTTCTGCTCTGAAGACAACAGTAGGGGGATGGACACACACACAGACATAGAGATGAACACACACACACACACACACCAATACTCAAAGCAGCCACATAGCAGAATCCAACAAGAGAGTAAGTGATCAGACGAAGCTCCCACGCTATTAGAGGCTTCAGAGAGAGAAAGAGAGAGAAACATGATTATGTTATTATATAGCATTTTAGATGTTTTTGTAACTATTCCACGTTTAATTCCGTTCTGTGTCACATGAAACCTTGCAACCCTGATGTTGCTGTTAATATATTTTATTTGCAATGACTGTGGCTTCAGTGTGGTTTCAAAGTCTGTACCGCTGACAACCTAAAATATTAAATATTTCTACAAATAATTTTTGAAGGCAGACAGATTTTATTCAGCAGAGATGTGTGAATGATCTGAAGGAGCAGATAAGACATTTCTACCCCAAAACAGAAGGTAGTTATTTCATGTCTTTTTCTACTTGCACCAATTCACAGATTTTTGTTCCAAAGATGTACCGTACTACAGTTTCTGTGCTGCTGCAGGTTTGCAGTCTACACCATTCACTGTACCAGACCCCCACCTCCTCCCTCACAAGGGACTCTACCCAGCCCTCCTTTCATGCTTTAGTCATCCCGCCTGGGCTGCTGCAACATCCCTCCTGGCTCGCCTCCCAAAGTATGCTTTAGCCCTTATATCCTGGTTTCCCCACCCCTCCATACACAAACACGTATAAACACAAGCACACACCCTACATTCCCTCCTCTGTATCAAAAACAAAACTCCAGTTCTCCAACCTCAAGGCCACAGACTGGTTGTGCACTTCTGCCTGTGATCTGCATTCTGTCGTTACCTGCCACTTAGCTTTCCTCTCCCTGCGGCAGGCTGGTTATCACTCCCCTCAGCTGCATCCCCCACCCTCCTCCTCGTCTCTGAAAGTGAAATAACTTTACTTCAGTCAGATCACTCCCCATCTTCATCATGACCCCAAAAACTGGTCTTTTCAATAAAAATATCATCTCTGACTTGCATTTGGAAGTAGAGATAACCATTTACAGATTGCATTTTAGGTTGGCTTATTTAAATTCAAAGAGTTCAAACTCACTCACAGGTAAAACTGCCATTATTTAGCACTTCAACACATCACTTTAAACATCTTAACTCCTCATGAGAAAGCAGGGTGAGCAAGCACCACAGAGAGAGGGAAAAGCACGAGAGAGAGAGAGAGACACACGAGAGATATAATGAGGGTGAATATCACAGAATAAGAACTGTACAAACTAAATATGTCTTCTGTACCAACACTCAGTGCAGTTCATATAAAATTTTGCAGACATCAGAGGTAAATCGCAACTCTTACGAAAAAGTAGTATACTTAAAGTTTATTTTATTAAGTATACTTAGATATACTTCAAGTATACTTCAAATATAGTAAGTATACTTCTATGTACCTCTAGTATACTTGCTATTATTTTATTACTTCTTGGAACTAAACTGGCCCACTTTTTAGTTTACCTGTGATGTTGCTAATTTTTTGTTGAAACGAAGAATATATGAATATACTTCTTTTTCGTAAGAGAAATCACGCACCATAGAGACACATCATTACATCATTACATCTTCTCATTTTTTGCCAAGTACAATGACAACAATGGCAGACTACGCCGTCTTTACAAGCCACAATTTCACATCAGTGATGGTCAGGTTTTTCTGTGTGGATTGGACCGACGGCTGTTTTGTTAATGTGTAGTTGGTCAAGTTGGTCACAAAGATCCTGCCACAGCTCCTGACATAAGTGGCCCATTGTTCTAAGCAAAAAGTTTTCTTGGACAAATTTAGGTTCTTTGGATGTTGAAATGCAAAGTTCTGGTTAAAGACTAGGCACTGGCTATGAATATGTATATGTCCTTGAACTAGTAATGGGAATTATGGCTCTATAAATGGACCCAATTCTTCAAAAGAACAGTTCATCATTTAGGTTTTTTTTCTTTTATAATTGCTGTAAAACAACGAGGCAATTTTTTTCCTCTACCATTAAGAGTCAGAAATAATTAATTTTGTGTTTGTGGACAAGTTAAAGCAGAACTACATTACTCACATTGCCAGTGATCTGTCAGTGATTTGTATTATAAACACTGGTCTGGGTGTCTTGGACTGTGGGTGACACCTGCACGGAGAGAAGCCACAGAAATGTAAGACAGGAGGGTGAAGCCTGTGCATCAATGGCATTCACACAAAATCCATCTTGCAGGCTGTGCAGAGTTGTGGTTTTTATTTGAGCTTGAGAACTGAACCATTGTTAAACAATCAGAAAACAATGTTTTATTTCTGATTTATTCCATTGTTCTCTGTAATGTGGCTCCCTCTCTCCCTCAACAACCGCTCTTGATCTAGCAAGGAGAGGTCATTGGTGCATTTACTGACAGCAAGGGACAAATCATATTCTTCCTTTCGTCACTAACTACTTCCCACTAGAATATAAGTAAAGAGGATAGGAGGGGAATTAAAACTGTGAAATTAGGGAACAACATTACTCATAACAGTGAATGAGTGTGTTAAAACAGGTGTCAGCTATTTTTTCATTTTATATAGTGAGCTATGTAATCAAAACCATGCCATCTGTGTAATTTAATTCAGGATAGAAGCCATGCTCTTCTACAACTATAGTAAAAGATTATTCAAAAGTATTTCCATGTTGATTGTAATCCCGTGAATGGATAACAACAGGAACAAACTGTGTGTGTGAATATGAGAAAATGTGAGTGAAAATGAGCCACCTCTGTTTATCTGCTGTTTCCAAACTCAACTCCCCTTTAGCCCCACCTCAGTGAGTGGTGGTGGTGGGGGGGTTACTATTTAATCAAAAAAAGTGTCACATTAATTCAGACAAATTCAAGCAATCTAGTTTTCTAATAAAGCTGTCATATTTGCATCCGGTGACTTACACTCACCATCGTTTTAGATTAATTCCCGTCACAACCTTTTGATTTATGAATGCATAATAACTGAGGGCAATGTCTGTGACTGGGAGCGAGTGTGTGTGAGTGAGAGAGAGAGAGAGAGAGAGAGAGAGAGAGAGAGAATTAGTGTCTACAAAGCCTTGACTTTTAATCTAACATGTTGCTTGTGCCTCAGTGATAGAAAATCACATCATGTGATAATTGAGCATGTTAAGAAGGAAAGATCAGAGTTGCATCATTGCTTTCCTGTTTTATAGAAGCTTTTCATCTTCTTATCTCACTGTCGTTGATATCAAAAGACCAAATGCATAATAATTTGACATTGTCTTTTCATATTCATTCCTTTGACCAACACACATAGGTCAACATCTACGCTATCCAATATGCTTATGGGATAGAGTGGATTTTTTCTGTAATTGTTGCTTAATAGTATTTGTTCTTTTTTTTGGCAGCTGCGCAAGGTAATCTCTAATTTGCATAAGAAACGCACAAACAAAATTGTTATTCATAAGACACATTTTTGATTTCCTTACTTACTTACTCACTCAGAGCCTGTGTGCTCTCATGGTGAAATTACTGTGTTTCCATTCAGTTGTATTTTAAATTATGAATTTTAATGGCTACTAAACATCATTAAGAATTCCTTAAGTGCAGCCACTGGTAGTGATGGCTCAGCCCAGTAGTATGAATGATTGAATTTCTATTGTTTTACTTTGCCACTCAGTTTCTCCTTCCTGAAGCAATATTAATAGATTGGAGGCCTAAATTGCGGATTGTCACAAACTCATGTGTTACACTGTTCATCTGTTTAATACTGTTTTCATTTCACTGCTGAAGTACACACAAGGGGCCCTTAATCCTGTTATCATGATTCAATCCAAACAAAGCAAGAGCAGGATTTTTCTGGTCATCAGTGTCTAAGCTCATCAGCAAACATTTCTGACAGTCATCTTTCTTCGTGCTCACCTTTCTGCTCCAGAATCCAAATTCAACCCTGAACCCTGATGACTGAGAAGGCAGCAGATATATCACCTGAACAAACAACTCATCTGTGATCACAGATGTTTTTCTTCTTCTACTTATGTCAAGTCTGCCAAGAAAGTAACAAGGTTTCTCTGTCAGCCAAAATGCTTTTAATCCCATGGCACCTGTTTAAGTGCCTTTCCAATGAGTCCAAGAATATTTTAGAATTAATTTATGAATTAAGACGTTATGAAATACATCTATGATTCTCCGAAACCTCTGCCTTTGCTGTATTTTTGATTTTTTAGTATTATTAGTCCCTTTTGAAAGGTGTACACCAGCCAATAATGTAAAGGACTACTGTAGAACTGCACTGTAGCTATAGCTACATTTTTAAAGGAATATTTCCATAAAGACCAATAATGAGCAAACATGTACTTTCTTCCAATAACATATTATGTTTGCTAATGCATTATTAATAACATTATTATATAACTGAATAACTGATCATTAGAATATTCTTTTGCAATGATGATAACGCAGCTGAAGACGTATCCTTTCATGAAAAACATGGTAATGTGTGTAAACTCTTGACTGCTAACGTATGTGAATAAATCTTGGCTTACGTACTCAGAGCCTGATATAATCTTGACATTTGTAAATAAGACCAGCAAGTAAGACTGAGACATCTGTCTGTACTAATCTGTACATCCTGAAACCTGCTGCTGATGCTCTGCAGATTTGGCGTGATCTGAAGTGTAGGCTGGAGGCCAGATCGGCTCTTAAACTTTTCCAGTAAGATTCTCGCATTTCCTGAATCAGCCAGAGGAACTTGTGATACATGATTACCATCTTCTGGCCAAAGTTTGCTACAGCTTGTAAAGAAGATGGCTAAACAGGCTTATTGAATGTTGTCCACTTTTATTCATTAATTAAACAAATGAAGACCAGAAATATCAAAACACTTCAGCTGTACACATTGCAACTAAAGCTTAATCCTTCTGTTGTCACAACTAATGTTTGTGCTCTCGTCTGAATCTAATATCAAACATGTTGTGCTGTTTCAGGAGAAGTAGCACATTTTCACAGCCTCAAACAGACTTTGCATGTCATTACATTGAGGGCAATATCTTACACGGTCAGATCTACACCAAGCTGTCTTTTTTCCAGCATCACACATGAAGGGGACTAAGCAGAGCCACCAAGCGCTGTCTCGCTCCCTACAGAAAGTCTGACACAGGAGAAATGAAAAATACTTTCAGTTTCTGCCAACAAGGCTTCAAGAAGAAACTCAGCCTCCAGCAGACAAACAGGTGAATGACATCAGACTTAACCAAAGAAAAAAAAAAGAAAAAGAAGGAAACAGCTGCTTTTGGTCTCAGCAGCTTCTCTGGAAAGAACTTCACTGTACGTTTTAGAGTCCTGGTCCAAATGTTTCCAAGACAACTCAACAACAACACAACTAATTAAGATACATTTTGGCACATACTGGGTGACCATGTATCAGTTGGTAGGCCTGTTATTCATAAGCAGACATTATTAAAAATAATGTAACTTAGGCCCTCTGATTCTTACTGTAGGTGCCGATTTGGTTTTTGAAACAGATGACTAATGGTGTTCTATTGCATCTAGAATATGAATAAGCACATACACAAAATAACATATATTTTACAAATTGATAGTGTTTGAGACACTGAAATATTCACACAGGTTAGTGTGTTGCACTGTGCAGTAGTTTTAAAGAAAGTTGTGCAGTGCTGCTCCCTGGTGGTTTTCCTACGTACTTGAACGTGTTCTATTCCCCTGACTATGTTACTGGCACAAACAGCTGGAGGAAACTAAAATGACAACAACAAATAAAAAAAATAAAAAAATTTTTTTAAAAACTTGCCTGAGTTCGGCATGAAGGAGAACGGGACTTGAGCGTACCAGCTGGGGAACTCTTTATCACCTTGACATGCAGTAGAGAAGACTTCTAAAACTGTCACTGCCCTTGTGTCATTGTGCAAGACACGTAACTCTTAGTAGTTCATCTGCTGGTTTAAACTGGAAAACAGTGCATTCATACACTCAGCACTGCAGGTAATGTTAGTGTGTTTAGCTGTGAGTATCTCCTCTAATACCTCTATATCTATATGCATTTATACGATATTTACATTTGCATACATTGTCATTTGGCAGACGCTTTTATCCATAGCGACTTAAAAGATATAAATAAAGTATAGCATGATATAGCTACGAGGCAAAATATGTTGCCTAAATACTCAACATACAGTACTTTACAGTACGTACTGTACTGGGTCGCTACAATACTAATATAATAAATAGTTACAATAGCATTTCCTTAACAAACCAACTCTTGGCAGGCTGACGTATCAGTCACTCTGCAGTCGCAGCCAATGATCGTTGAAAGCTTTCTGCACGTCACCACATGAGGAAACAATCCTTCCTTAAGTTTCACTTTCTCCTGTGTAAACTGTTCGACTACATCTGCAGTCACGACCGTGAGGTGAGAATGCGATATAATATACACTTTACCATTGTTTGCTGGCTCTTTTGAGTAGACTTATTAAAACCCGCTGTACCTGACACCTTACACGCAGTTATTTAAATCAATATTGAAGTTGAAGGGAGTTCAGGTCACTTTTCTTCCGGTCATGTTCTCTTCTGTTTTAATTTAATCAAGTTTGCGTCATGTTTCACATCAATATCCAAACCTCAGAAAGCAAGTTACGATTCTTACCATTTGTATGTGTATGTGTGTGTTTGTGTGTGTGTGTGTGTGTGTAGTCGGGGTAGAGAATGCATTATGTCAATGAGTGTCCTCACAAGTATATTTAAACTTGACTCTTCTTCTTCAGGTGAAGCCATGTCAGTTTTACTAAACAAAATAAAGGACATTGATGTAAAAGCAGCTCGAATACTGCAAGGTAAGTGTCCACATATAGGGATGTATTTATACATTTCCATCTTCAGATGCAATTAGTCCATATTGCACTGAAAGTGAAAGAAAGAAAATCAGCTATTAATACTGAAAGTGAAATATTTCAGTCTATTAAAATGTTTCGTGCTCTTTCCCAACGCCACACCCATACTTGCAGAA
>OMLM01005201.1:0-13557 GCA_900302695.1 Helostoma temminkii | reverse complement strand
CTGTTATTATCTTTGTTTCTTCTCTCTCTCTGTCGTTCACGAACACCGCCAGTCCACCGCTTTCTTCTTTCCGCTCGCACCAGCGTGAATCCGTTAACAGAGACCAGGGAGTTTGTTGTGTCCTGGTTGAGCCACGTCTCGGTGAAGCACAGCAGGCTGCTCTCCCGGTACACACGCTGCAGACGCATTAGCGCCGTTAGCTCGTCCAGCTTGTTTGAGAGAGAGCGGACGTTTCCCATAATAACAGATGGTACATATAGCTTGTACCTCCGTCTTCTCTCCCGGCGTTTAACTCCAGCTCTGCAGCCTCGTCGTTTTCTCCGTATCTCGGCTGGAATCTCTGGCTTTCCAGCGTGGAGGAACTCGGCTCGGCTAAGAGCTAACAGCTGATCTCGAGTGTAAACAATGGAACTGCATCCTGAAGGATCCCCCGAGGCCGGCTCAAAAAGTTGAAAAAGTATAATAAAACAAAATGCAAAAGTAGTAAAGTTTCTGTCCTTTGTCGCAGAACTCCATATGGATTTATATAAAAAACAAAAAAACACAAATAAGGTGGAAGAAACCATTAAAAAACGCAAAGAAAAGAGCATAAAAGGACAGAGCTGCTGAGACTTGCTGCCACACACGCGGCGCCATAGCAACCGTATTATTATTGACCGTAACTATTATTATTATTTTCATTATTATTATTATTATTTCAGTTATTTATTACTAATTTTATTTATTTTCTTATGAATTCTAAATTAGTTTATTTATTTTTTTCATCTTACTTTGTGTTAAAAAATAAAAATAAAAAGATTTGAGAAGATTGGAATTTTTTAACAAAGCTTTTCTTGTGGAAAACCTGATGCGGCCCAGCCTCACCCAGACTCTGCCTCCAGCTGCCCCCAGGTAAATTGAGTTTGAGACCACTGGTTTAAGGCTTAAAGACCCTTATTCATGAGAGGTTTCTTAAACAAGCAATTGGCAAGTCCCAGAAGAGGAAGTTGGGGTGGATGGTATTAGGGTTAAAACCATGTTAGATATTGGGAGTGAGGTTGGCACGATCTCTGAGTCTTCAAACAACACTTGCTGGATGAGAATGAAGACAGAGCCCCTACAGCCAAATGGCTAAAGCTGATGGTAGTCAACTCATCGCCAATTCTCTTACATATACTACATTGATTTGGCTGTGCAGGCAATGGGGTTAACTATACCAGAGTACGGGGGATCGAGACCGAAGGGACAGAGCCAAAGAATCGTGACCTGTTTTTTGAGGAGTCTAAAGCAGAATAGATGGGTGCAGAACAGCAGGGTGAAGGGGAACAATTCAAGCCAGCAAAAACACTCCCGTACTCATTGGAATAAATGTCATTAAGAGATGTAATGAAATTGGCTATCGCCAGTTTCAACTCAGTCAAGGGGGCTTAACTTACCTTGGAGAGGACCTTTTAAAGGAGTACAAGCTTGATGTTGTTTAAAAGAATTTGGTGGCCAGAATAGCTGGCAGAAATGCAGTTAATGTACCAGGAGCTTCCATTGCTCAGGCACACTTGGAGTGGCCTAGTTAAAGTTCAGACTTAAGTCCAATAGAGATGCTGTGGTTATTAGGTTTAGGGGGCAATTACTTTTACATAGGGCCAGGCAGGTTTGGACAGCTTTGTTCCCTAAATAAATAAAATCATTTAAAAACTGCATTTTGTATCAGGTTATCTGTAATATTACAATTTGTTTGATGATCTGAATAATTTAAGTATGACAAATATGCAACAAAAACAAAAACAACAACAAAAAAAATCAGGAACGTGGCAAATACTTGATACTTTTTCACTACACTGCATGTAGAAGCAAACCTTATGTGTGACACACACAGCCAAAACTCAAGTCTCAAAGATGTTCATTGTGCCCTGGCACTGACTCCAAACTAAGTGCTGTGCTGTGAACGAACCAAATATAGGTTAAATAAACACGTCATTTTACCATCATATTCAGCAGACACATAGTGCCACCTGATGGAAAACAAAGGTAGAACAGTAAATTACCATGTTGCATTACTACACAACCCATTTATGGAGAAAAAGTTTCAGGTGTTAGGTACTTTTCTAAAAATATTTATAATATAATGTAAGATATAAAAAGTGTCATCAGTCAGTGGTTTCAGTTCCTGACCTTGCTTTATAATGACCCTGGGTGATACAGAATAATTTCAGCTTGGTCCTCATTAATAAATAACAGTACAGCATCATCAAGTCCTTTCTGAGATCACAGAACACAGTGACATCACTACAACCAAATTAGGCTAGTTAGGAAACAGCTACTTCGTTCCTCAAATACACTGATATCACCTATAGTTGACCATTGACATGACATGGTCTGTGGTTAGTATATAACGCTTCCTATTATATACATGATGCTTCACATTATTTATTGTCAGATTTACAGGAGAGAGTGAGGGGGTCTCAGTTGGTGACAGACTGTTAGAACATATATGATAATACTTTAATAATCCTCAGTGAGGAAATTGACTTGTTACAGCAACATGGAAGGGTAGTAAAATAAGAAGCAATGAAAATTGCATTATTGATAATGACATGGTGTACACATCTTATTGTACAGTCTTATGGCAGTGGGCACAAAAATGAGCTTTGCGCCAGCCACAGTTCATTTTAAAGTGGGTGAGACAGATTGTCCAGGTTAGCTTATCCACCATCCTCCTCTCTTCCACAACCTCCAGACTGTCCAGTTCCAGTCCAAATAAAGCTCCTGCCCTGATGATCAGCTTGTTCAGTCTGTTGCCCTCACCAGCCTTGATGCCACAATACACACAATATGCACTGCAGCGACAGTACATGCTTATAAAGTAAATCTTACATTACACAGCCAGACTCCTTTTATTATTTTAGTCTATGCTTTGTTAAAAGACATCTCTATGCTATTATAGTTAAACTGTCCGACATGCAAATCAAGTTTTTCACCTTCATCTGTTTCAGGAAATTACTGAGGATTTTTTTTTATAAATAGAAAATTGTAAGATGTTTTTAATTAATTAATTATATCATGATTAGGAACTAACTGGCTTGGGCCTGAGAATCAAATAAGTGTTAAAGAAACTGTGGGATGTTTTTCATACATGGGATTTAGCAACATTAGGTAAAAATACATATTACCACCTTTTCCTTAATTAAATTTAATTTGACTTCAATGTATAATCACAGGTAAAAGTTCACAACATGTTGGTCTGCTGCTGTATGTCATTAAAATAGAAACAAAGTGAAAATGGGCGGCGCAGGTGTGAGATATAGTGTTGTGTGTATGCTATCTGAGAAAATATGCTGCCCCTGCCTTATAATATTAAGTTCCAAAACACCAGGACTACTCCAAAAGAATGCTCATTTGCCAACACAGTCAACACATCCTCTTAAAAGATGTCAGATGTTGTGTTCACATCCATACTGCACTGCCACTCACTAGCCAAAAACAGTTACTCATGGTTGCCAGGTCTGTGATATATTTAGACACCATAGTGGATTCTTTTTGTTTTTTTTAAAGCTACTGTTCATTTCACCATATTAAGTACAACAAAAAAATCATTAAAATTTTTGTACATGTGCTGGGCTGCATATTTGCTGAAAGTTTATATAGTGACAGCAAATTTATAAAAAAAGTGAATTTAGTTTTCATCCTGCTATAAACAACATTTCTTACACACATTCCTGCTTGTTTTTTGTTTTTCTTGAAATAATGTCTGAGCACTCTCATTTTTTAACTTTATGAGGAAATGTTTTCTTCACACTGAATACAGAATAGTCAAATTGAACCAAACATGTTTGATATTTATAAATACTCCTCAAGACTGTTAACTGGTCTCCGCAGACGGCTAGTGGATAAAATGGAAAATCACATGGAAACCTGGATTAAAAGAGGCTGGCTAATTCAAAGTATCTGTGTGTAATGAAGAAAATAAATCAGACACATAACGTGCCAGTCATTTTTTATATTTTACATTGCTCCTTAAATATGTCCCTAAAAAGATCCTATTTTTTAATCATTAATGAGTCTGAGCCCTTCAATCATAAATCCAAAAAGATTCATATATCCAAAAAGATTTAAAATCACTGACAGATTTAATCCCTAAATCTGTCCTGGTTTGATTCTTCTGGGTTTACAGGTCTGACTGAACAACCTGGAGTAAGAGCTGCAGTTGGAAGGTCCTCACATGGTTCTTCACACTTTGGATGTTAGTCTGAGGACTTCTGATATCATGAGATGAAGCTCCATAAACCCTGACCCATAAAGACATGCATGATCTAAATAAATCCTGGAAAGAGGTACTGCAGGAGGAGGATGACTCCCACCACCACAAGGCCACAGAAGAACAGCACCAGCCAGATAGGAAAGGATCCTGGAGAAATACAACAGACGAGCTGAGATACTCAGAAGTTATGTTACATTGTCTTAATGTGTTCATGGCAAGATGATGCTTCAACTTACTTCGGTTGGTGACAACATGTATCTGACAGCGGCTGTCCACAGCTACACTCAGCATGGCAGTTTCATTATTCCCTTTGATATTTTTGCCTTTTAGGGAGTCAGGCAGGAAAGCCAGGTCTGTCACAACAATGCCATGTGACTCCTGCACATAATACAGCTTCTATAGAAACGGTAAGACCAAGTTAGCATACACCGGGGCTGCTTGGTTTGTTTATGCAGTTCTTAGTATGTATACACACTTTACCTGCAGGGAGAAAGCAATGTAGATAGCTACTGATCCGGTTACAGTTCCAAGGCCAAGAAATGTTCCAGAGTCACTGTCAAGACAAGTTAACATCTCACACTGTAAAGATTAAAAAGCTTCACGCTAGAAAGTCTGATTTAATTATAAGACCAACTTAAAAAAAGTTGTGTGCAGCATTGAAAAGGCACCAATGAAAGAAAAGCTGAAACTTCTCTTCAAGTCTAGCTAAGCTTCATGTACACACAAGAAAAAAAAAAGAAATTTGTTTTATTCTCAACAATTACAAGAAACGTAAAACCAGCAATGAACTGTGTTGGCTCACTGTTACATCTGTGAATTCAGAAACTGATTGTGGCTTGATGTAGATCAGTCTGTGCCATCCAGTTCCATTATTGTTTGAAGACCCGATAGGCTTGTTCCAGATGAACTAACTGACAAGTGAAGGCAGCAGAGGGCAGAGACAAAAGGCTGCAATCCAGACAGATCTTAGTGGAAAGCACCAGAAGAAGGAAGCTGGTTATTTATTTAGTATTTTTATAGTATTTCTCCAACTCTAACTTTATCCTGTAACGTCTTCCAACTCAAGATATGCACATCTTGTCAGTCTAAGTCTCAATTCGATTAGGGTGTCTCCTCCAGTTTTCATTCACCCATACGTTGCTGCCAGAAACTGAATTTGTGACCATAATCTGTTAAGGTCATGTTGTATTCAATTCAACAGTGTTTAAATGATATCTTCATTCAACAATCAACAAAACTAACAAAAAAGCATCATGGTTTATCCACCAATAATGTTTTGGAGGTAATGTATGCCTGACATGTGTGTCATACATCACATTAAATGTCAAACCACTAATACAGGGTGCTGGTTCCTGTACATATGAACACTGAAGCGCCTTTAGTGCAGCATTTTAAAGTGTAGTCTAAATGGGCAGAACATAGAGAGACATTATCAGTTACCTGACAGTTAAACAGGAGATGACTTCAGTGCCACAGGGAGCTGTGAGCATTGGCAGGAAGCTTTTGCCATCCCATTTGGTGAGGTAGCATGAAGGTGGTTTCCTGTCTCGTTTACGGGGTATCTGGACTGTGTAAAGCCTCAAAGCCTCTTTTTGGTCTTCTACCTTTCCAAATCTAAAACACATGAAAACATGACCATACATTATATAATGAGTGACGCATGATCCAGAAGGATATTATCAAGTGAAAAAGGCAAGCTCTTTCACCTGCAAGCCATATATCGATAAATCTTCTCAGATACATGAGAAAGAGTTTCATGCCACTTCAGACCCATTGCCAATTGGTTACCACTCCAGACACTGCAGGCAAAGTCCCGCCCAATAGTCACCAGGTGCTGCATCAGAACAAAACAACATATTGACCATTACTAACATAAAAACATATCAGTTAAGAGCCTGTGTTAAATGTCAAGAGGTGTCAGTGTTTCACCTTGTTTCCTGGGCTCATATCCAAGTCTTCAATCTCCCCTTCATGTGCTTTGAAATCAAACTTCTTTTTCAGGCATGGAAACTGTACAAGAACAACACAAGAGAGTATTTCTTTACATACACCTTATTAAGGTACAAGGTGACAACAAGAACACACACAATATATTATCTTTGTATTTCTGTGGTATCGTTTTAGTTATGGTAGTTTAGTCAGTTCACAGTTAAAATGGACAAGGCCTCAGCAGGAAAAGATAATGTTTCACCAACACTGAAGATTTAAACAGTTAAAAAACTAAAAGCTGCTAACATTAGTATTCATTACTACAAGATAAAAGGGGAAACTCACAACTGCCCTCATCAAGTTAACATTACATACTTACTTACCATACTGAAGTTCAAAATCATCTGTCCTTGCCTCCCACATGAAACAGACTAACACGTTCCAGAGCCTACATACACCACTTAGACACAGATGGTATGGACAGAACCACACAGTGTTTACCTCCCAGACACGGATATGTCCGTCAGTGCCTCCTGTCATCAGAAGGCTCAGGTCAGGACTGAACCTGACAACCTTCTGGAGCGGGTCCTGAGGGTTCAGGTCTGACTGCATTTCAGCCAAACTAGTCACAGTGATGTGGGCTGTGTCATCTTTAATATCTCCAGATGCTACAACTCCATCCTCTTCACCTTTTTCTCTTTTCCCAGCTCGTCGCCTGGCCTGCTGCACGTTGTTTCCTACTGCACAGAAGTATATATTTTTCATCAAATCACATAAAAAGAATACTCACAGTAACAGCTGTGAATACTGATTATTCATCTGTTGCTTGATAACTGTTGGAACACCGTCACCTCTTTCATGCAGAAATCCATTTCAGACACTAACTGGTGTAAACTAACACATTGTGGTTGTATGCCTCCACTAACCAGTCAAACTGTAGTTTACATGTATGTCATCCTTTACAGCTCTTTTAAAAAATACAATGGTTACATTTTTTGAGAGGAAGGAGCATATCCCCCATCAGTGGCTCACTGATGTGTTTTAATAGTATTTCTTTATATGAACAACAAGTCATCCATTCTAAACTGGACACTGTCTGCACAATTTCAAATGCTATTACCATTGAGAAAATGAAGATACACACATACACAATCTTCTTGTGAAGCAGAAATAAGTCAGCCACATATTAAGTAAGTGCAATGTGTAGCAGTTTTTCTATGGCCATTTCAAACCAGTAGGTGTACTGCACTTCAGGATGCAGCAGTGAGCCTCACCATCTTTAGCAGCAGGCTGACCTCCTTTCTGTGTGCAGTGTTTAACCTTCATCAGACAGCAGGTCCCATCCTGACCTGCAGCAATCACTCCATTGCCTACAGCCATATTCATGGTGGCACGCGTGTCAGTATCATGCGAGTGAAGGAGACTGGCACTATACTGGTGTTCTGCAACCAGCTGCAGATCGAGGAAATGCTGAAACACAATGAAACTGGTTTACATACTAATTATGTCTGGAATCCTTAATTCCATTCATACACTCACACTAAACATGCATTGGTACTACAAGAAAATGACCACTAAGCATTTCTTCTGAAGTACACACACAGTAATAGGTGAGCTCAAACTCTTAAAGCTGATAGTATTCTTCTTCTCCTGTTGCAGCGTGCTGCAGAGCTCTCAAAGTCACTGTCATGTTACATTAAAGCAATATTTTCATCACTAAAACACTGATGCTCTATGCTCTTACCACAGCATTTTTTATGCCTGTCTTGGAGGCGCCCCCTCCTCCTGCTGTGATCACCAGTCCCGTTTTAGAATCCACTTTAACGGAATATAAGGGAAACGGGGCTCTGTACAGGTCTGGGACCCTCTTCTTTCCCATTGTTGTTGTGTTCACTCACACTCTCTTCATAAAACCGCTGTGTTCAACCGTCGCACCTGTAAAAATCAGAGTTTGTTAATCTGTGGCATTCTGTTTTCAATTTAGTGGGATACAGGTAAATTGGCAGCCTAACCCTCAAACAGGTTGCTTTGGAAACTGAATTTAATAAACTGAATTTGTTGCATGTCCAGGTTTGTGTTATTTGCACATTCATACTCTTTATAAGCCTACTACAGTATTAGTACATTTTGTCAACTCCCAAATCCATGAGTGTCAGGACAGATGTTTGCACACAGCCTAAAATTTTGCACCGGAACATCCACAGTGACAGTGCACACACTGCATGTGGAAGAAATGTGGACTAGCAGCCTGTTTCATACATTGAAAGTATGTAGCATGGAAAGACACTAGGAAACAGCAACACAAATGGTTTTAACCCAATTTTGTTGTTTAAATGATGTACAATGACAATAAAGGCTATTCTATTCTATTAATTCTTGTTAAATATATAGCAAACAAAAGAGCTCTTTTTCTCGCTGTTGCTACTGTCTAGAGGTACCATCATAATTTGTGCTGTGCTCATATAGAATGTGTGTGTACCTATGCCAGTGTGTAGTGCTAATATGTATCTGTTGTAGCATGAGCAGAAAGTATGAATGACCTTTAGTTTCGGCAGCCCTCCATGAGGCTTGTAGACAGGTCTCTGCACCCCTGGGAGGTGGTAGTAAATGAAGAGCATTTTACCTTTACTTTGAGGTGGCAGGCTGTTAGTTTAAAATGAGCTTATATAGTTTTAAATGAGCTTATACCCTCACTTGAGAGGGTAGAAGCCTCCTGATGGCAGGGCTGTTGTTGCTGTGTGTGTAACTGCATTAGCTTTCTTGCGTGTGAATATTTCTCAACATGAGTATCATAATAATTGACCATCCTTAAAGACAAATAAGTGTAGAACTGTATGAAGTTGTTATTTAATGATTAAACCAAACCACTGCCTCATGGTCCAAATGACATGTCTGACGTTGATGTTAGGAGCTGCCTTGTTTTTAAGCTCAGTTCGACCACAACCAACCGTGTGAGACTGGTGGCTGGCTCGGTCAGTTGTCAGTGCTGTGAAGGCAGCACACTGTACTTTCGTGTTCCCTTTCTTCGGCTAGTACCTACAGGATTAGCCCACGGAATAAACAGTTATAAGCGTTTTTCTGCAATGGCTAAATGTACTCTGCACGTCACGTTAGTAAACAGCTAGCTGTAGTAGCTAACTACATTTAGCACAACAACCTGTTAACGCTAACATTAGCTCTTACCTGTGTATTCTGTCCGTTTAGTGTTGCTTTGTTATTGTATCAATCAGCCCAATACTATCTCTGCTGATTTCATACTGAGCTGCTAATAACAAATATTTGTAATAAAGAGGAGGAACTAAGAACAAGCAGCTAACACAACTCAAGAGCCACTTCCCTACTTACACGTCAGCAGCGTAGGGCAGCATCATAGGTGTGCGTGCGCTACGTTTTGACGTAACCAGAAGTGTGCAAAATGTATTCGATTTGGGTTTATGTGAAACAGAAGGATGTATAGATAATCCGTGTAGTTTCCGGTCAGTCCATATCCGTTCTGAAATGGTAAATTAAATAATGCAAAAACGAGTTAACTTTGCTATGCATAAAGACGTAAAAACTGCGTTTTTCATTTTTAGTTTGTTGTATAAAATGAAAAATAGAAAATATTTAATTATTTAATTTACCATTTCAGAACGGATTTGAACTAAACGGAAGGTACACAGATTCTAGATCGGTATAGGTCTCTTTATCACTTGATGACCCAAATAATATAATCAAGGAATTTGACAAAATATTGTAGAAAATCCTTTGGGGGAGGAGACTGCAGTGTATCCTCCGCTCAGCTGTGAAGGTGATTGGCTGCAGCTTATCATCGCTGCAGTACCTCCATGACTCCTGGGTCGTGCTAGGAGGATACTGGCCGACCCGCCCCACCCGGTCATGAACAGTTTCTGGGAAGAGGCTGCTTTCTATCACAACCAAAACCTCTCGTCACAAGAACAGTTTCTTCCTGACCCCCACTCTGACACAGACTGTGACATCACAGCTTATCTCTACTGCATCATATTAATGTAAATATTCACACACCTGCTGTGTATATGACTATTCTATAGTTATGACCCAGATAAATCTTGTGTTTTTGTTCATTTAACTTTGTAAAAACTTACACCAACTCACCAAGACAAATTCATTGTATGTGATAACCTACTTGGCAATAAAGTTGATACTGATTTTGAAAAAAACCTCACTATCTTAAAAAAGAAGCAGTTTAAGGCAGCAGAGAACAAGGTGGTCCTGAAGTTCTGGACTTTAATACCCATAACAATACATCTGGGCCAAAGTGGACTGTAGAATTCCTGAAAAAAAATCATTAGTAATTGCTATGTGTTCCCTGCATATGTATTCAATCTCACAGGTGGCATTAACTTTGTACTGAAATGTAATTATTCTCTAGACAAAATCCATACTTCCATAAGCCATCTCTTTTAGCCTGGACCCCAATTATATAAATACAACTTCAGCCCGCATAAATATTTCATCTGGAATAACAGGGGTATATTATACAAGAACAAATCACTGTTTTATCACTCACGGTTTGAAAAAGGAATTTTCCTGGTAAGACAATTGCTAAATGGAAATGACGTGTTACTTTCATATGCAGAATTTCTTCAGACATTTAGTGAACCAGTCACACTAAAAGAACATGCAGTGGTTTTTGGTGCAGTTCCCTCTGGTTCTCTTGTGTGAAAAGATGAGAAATAGTGATATTTCTATACACATTTTTATTGGAAGCATTGATATTCAGGATAAATTGTGCAGTAACAGACACATTAGAAACGTTTGGTCCTCATTAACAGGTCATTTACACTGGAAGAAAATTTGTTGTATCCAACATAAATATATAGGCAGAAAGTTAACAAGTATGTTTTAAATATTGACATTGCATTTATCCTGCCAAAGAAATATTGAGAAGTTTTTAATTAAACATAGATTATCTTTATGATTTTTTTCTCTTTTCTTCACTGTTTGTATTCTAACATGTTCTGTATAGAAATGCTAATTTTTATATTAGGTACATTTACATTTAGTCATAAAGCAGATGCTTTTATCAAAAGCAACTCACAGTGACGTACAAAGCAGGCAAAATCTAAATCAAAGCAAGGTTTGTATTTGTATGACCTCTTGTTGTAAATAAAGATGTGTTTTTAAAAAAAAATGTTCACATGGATTGTCACAGTGGCTGATGGATGAGGCCAAGCTACCGTTCGTACTCCTCGATGTTATGATTACTGATGCAGCCAACAACTGAGGAGTCATCAGAGAACTTTTGTTGTTGTATCACCACCTCAGATGCACAGCCATCTAGGCAAACAAACTGTGGCCGCCCACTGAGGTAGTCTTTTCAGCAAGTAGGTGGGGCTGGATGGTGTTACAGGGACTTGAGCAGTCAAAGAACATGACCCTCACAGTGCTGCCCTTTCTCTCCAGCTGGGAGTATGCTCTGTGCAGTAGGAATATGATGGCATCCTTTTTTCAGTCTAGTCTCCACTTTTAAGACTAAACTTAAAACGTTCCTGTTTGATAAAGCTTATAGTTAGAGTTGGCTTAGGTGACTCTGAACCAGCTCTTAGTTATGCTGCTATAGATTTAGACTGCTGGGGGACTTCCCGTCGACACACTGAGCTCCTCCTGCTTTATCCATCCATTCATACGCTACCACTGCCTGTTATTAACTTTGTTTCTTCTCTCTCCTGTAGTTGTGCCTCTCTCTCTCTCTCTCTCTCTCTCTCTCTCTCTCTCTTTCTCCTGCAGGTATCATCGGCCCTGAGGCTGTGTATTCCGGGTCTTCAGTTTTTGGTTGTGTGATCTACTGTTATTTTCTCTCTTTCTCTCTTTCTTTCCACTCACCCCAACCGGCTGAGGCAGATGGCTGCCCAACCTGAGCCTGGTTCTGCTGGAGGTTTCTTCCTTTCTTAAAAAGGGAGTTTTTCCTCTCTACTGTTGCCTAGTGCTTGCTCAAAGGGGGATTTGTTGGGTTTTCCTTATTATTTAGTTGTATTGTAAGGTCTTAAACCTTACATTGTAAAGTGCCTTGAGATGACTTTTGTTATGATTTGACGCTATATAAATAAACTTGAATTGTAAATTGAAATTGAATCCTCTACTCTAATGTGTGCCTGAAATGCAAACTGCAGGGGTTCCAGGTAGTTTGACACCCTGGATCTCAGGTGCTGCAAGACTAGTCTCTCAAATGTCTTCATGACGTGGGATGTTAGCACCACAGGTCGGAAGTATTTCTGTATTAAACAATATCTATTACTCGCCTTATTTTATTTTGTATTCATTGTCCTTTTGAAAAGCCAGATTTTGTTCATATTTTGTAATATAATTTATAAATGTTTCATATTCTTCTCTAAAGGAATTTAAGCTGTAGAGTTGACTATCAAATGTAAAAATTTCTGAGAAGATAAATTGTGTTTATATAATTACTGTGTGTGATTTAATGTTGTTAATATCCTGTCTTCTTTATCAAGACCACAAAAATAGACTGAAATTTTCTCTCCTTCTTCTCTCCACATTGCTCTAGATTTTAAAATTCTAAAACAGACTGAAAGCCAAGTAAAAAAAAGTCGTAACTAAAAGAAGTAAGAATAGGTGTGGCATGGTCAAAGCTTCTGGTTCTCGATAAAAGCCTGGTAGTTGAGTTCTGGACAAATTGAAGGTGTTTCAGGTTTATATTAACAAAGCAGTTAAAAAGGTTATAACAATAATCAAGACGAGATTAAATAAAACCATTAATGATAGTGTCACCGTCTGTGTAATTTAGAATGGATCTGACTTTCACTATTTTTTTAGGGGATGTTAGTGACAAGACTGGAAAGGCTCGGTAACAGTGTTCTCAAATCTTAAACCAGAATCAAAAATGACACCGAGATTTCTTGCTGTGGGTTTAATAAATTGAGATAAGATGGCTGGTAATGTTTGTTCAGTAAGACAGATTCAAGATTCAAGATTCAAGATTCAAAAAACTTTATTAATCCCAGAGGGAAATTGTTTTGCCTGTTACAGCTGCTCACTCATCAAGAAAGGAAAGAAAAGAAAGGAACCACTCCCAGAAAAGTAAATTACAACAAAATAACAACGAGAACACACAAATCAAAAATGTGCAGTACTGGACATTGATAGTGACAAACAATATAAATAATGTTATGATGACATAACTTTAGATGTGTCAGTCCTCCACCCTTTTGCAGTAGGTGGAGGAGTTGTACAGTCTAATGGCCACTGGGAGGAAGGATCTCCTGTGGCGCTCTGTGGAGCACTTGACATTGATCAGTCTCTGACTGAACGTGCTCCTCTGTCCAGTCAGAACACTGTGAAGAGGGTGGGAGGGATTGTCCAGAATCGAGAGGAGTTTGGACAACATCCTTCTCTCTGCTACAGTGTGAAGAGGA
>OMLM01005199.1:17141-27650 GCA_900302695.1 Helostoma temminkii | reverse complement strand
GGACATGTATGAGCCTTATGCCAGCAAGCCCTCCACTGAAAAAATAAACAGGTGCACATGATATGACTCCACTGTTTACCAGTCAGGCCTCCTCATTATAAAATTTCTAGACCTGACCCTCAGGCACAAAATGACATGTTCAGGATTATGGAAGGATCTAGTTAGGGGACAATGAATTCATTGTTATAGAAAAGGCTCTTTCCATAGGTGACAAAATCCACCTACTAAACTTCCCTAATAATAATAAGATGAGAGCAGTATCACTCTTGGCATATACTTTAAGTCTTGGCAAGAAAGCAAATAGTTCACATTTCATAAAATGTCTCACTATTCATTTGTACATGAAATTAAGGTTGACTGTTGGTGGGAAACTGAATATGGATTCTGGCCTCTGCTCTGTGAGACAGTGTAATAGTTATTTTATAGAGTTTGGTAAAGGGGAAAAATACATTATTAGAAGATTGATGTCATTCTAATATTTTTAGGTTAACTCAGGAGCTTAAGCCAAGAGGAAATACTTGTCAGTACCTCCAAAGTCCAGTAATCAGACAACATCTAGTTAGTTTGAGCCATCAGGTTGTGGATATGGGAATCAAGTGCAGTACAGATATGATGCCAGTGGAGATCAGAGACACTACATGGGGAGACAGATACAGGATAATTGCTGGTAAGCATATCTCTTTTTGCTTTGGACAGGGTGGTGCTTGTTACTTCCCCTGTTTCTGTTGTCTTAATAGTAATCTGTTATGTTGCCATAGCCTTAGATTGATTCTTGCATTATAATAAAAACTGAGTAGAAATCCACTGATGAGTAGCAGTGTGGTGTGACCTAATTAAAGAGCTGTCCACTTGTAAAATAATTACACTATAGGTCACTACAGCTGTGTTTCGATCTTTGCCATAAGAGGATTGGAAAGTGTGAGGCTTGACACGGAGAGCTAAAGTGAATATGATTTAGCCCTTGGTGTGAGTGTGAGAGTGTGAGTGTGTGTGTGCACGGTGGGGTCTATGTACACGGTGTGTGATATTGGAGATGCTGAATCTGTTTACTGGGTCAGCTTCTGGAAGCTTGTGAGTGTTTGTATCTGAGTCTAGATGTGTGCACTGGGACTTGTAACTTTATGAGGGCCAAATTTGGTCACCACAAAAGTAAGTTTACAAATTTACAATAGAGTGAGAGCGTTTTTTTTTTTTTTTGTCATCATTTAAACCAAGTTAATTATGGGCACTTTTATTCATCCCACAGTGGACACATTTTCAGTGTTACAGCAGCAGAGAAATCAAATTTAACAATACAAATACAACCAATCAACTGCACTAAGGTTCATTGTTATTTCACAGTTTTTACAATCAGTAGTAGCAGTGTGTACTAGGGTGTGTTGTGGCTGTGATTAGATCACGGACATTTGGAAAATGTTACCGGGTTAATATAAGGATGTAGGGACTCTGACTTGACACTTGCCATCCACCCACATTGTTTATTGAATTACAATCCTAATCAATTCATAGAATCACATTATGAAGGTCAGTAAGGCTTCTGGCATCATGGCATCATGGCCATATTGTTATTGTTGAGAG
The DNA here is from genome assembly GCA_900302695.1 of Helostoma temminkii. NCBI lineage: Eukaryota > Metazoa > Chordata > Actinopteri > Anabantiformes > Helostomatidae > Helostoma > Helostoma temminkii. The sequence goes on along the minus strand of OMLM01005199.1, from coordinate 26,072 downwards.
GTGTTACCAAGATATCTAATCATGTACAAATGTTTCTGTGTGATGTTAACATCATTCAATGCCTTTAATGGCCTGTTCTGTAACACTGACAACACTCCCTATGATTTTTATAAATAAAGGCACGAGATCGGTTTTAATCATAGAGATAGGTTGTGTTTTGGATCTGTACATGCATGAAGCTTTGCTGATAAACTGATGAACCACAGGTCAGTCTGTGGTGGTAGTTACCAGGCGTGAATGTGTGTAACAATGTGAATGTGATCAGAGTAATGAGAAACAATAACGGTAATAAAAGTGGTTTGGAATTATTTAAAGGTATCTTAGACATTAGTGTACATTAGTGTAATTATGTTACATTAGTAACTTGCCCAGCTCTGTCACACACCTTTCTGTCTCCTTTAATTTTACCTTTCTTTGTCTTCTGTTCTCTGTTTTTTGTCTCCCTGTTATTCTCTTTCTCCTTCTCTTTCTTGTCGTTCACACTCTTGCACTCCATCATTAACCTCCCACACTACCAGTGGGTGCTTTGTAGAGTTCTGTTTAATTATAGTCATTAGTCCGGGTAATATTGTATCTAGGCACACACACATAGACACTGACACATAGATACACATGCGGACACACAATCTCCCACATGCAGCTTACTGAGGGATCCAAGAGATTTTCACACATGGAGAAATGTAGATTTCCATTGGGGAGAATTAAAGATTTATCAATCCTTTATTATTGCAACAGAGAATTGTTGAGCACATATTAATTTTTCCTTCAACACATTTATATACAGCTTTCTTGCTCCAATCAATTGCGGGCAGTTTTAAAGTGTAAACAGCTTCAAGGTGCGGAAAAGTGAAATTATTTTTTTAACGTTTGACGCCATGAATTTGTCTGTTTTATTAAATTCTGTTGATGAAAAATTAGACATTGGTAGTACAAAAACCTCACTGATCGTAAGCTCAGGGACTAAAGTTTTTCTCAGACAAAATCAGCAGATAATAATATGTAATATTGATAATCTTTATAGGTAGAGGTATCTTTTTCTTCTAACACTGATATGAGAGGAAGCTACTGTTCAGTTTACTCAACACCTGTGACAGGTACCTAATGCAGAAGTTGGAAGTCATACAGAAAAACTGATAGCAGCCACCAGACTGTATAAATCCTGCTTTATGAGCCAGGAACTCAGATGGTAGTTATGTGTAACCACTCAGCCACCAGCTTGCTGTCAATCATGGCTCATGTCTGGACGTGGGAAGCTCCATCAGTAGCCAGAGCATCTGCTGGTGGGTGTCACCTCTCCGACCTGAGCATTTCTCAGTCTGATCAGACCATATCTGCTCGGGGCGGAAGCTTGTTTTAACCTCCAGTTGCTCTTTCTGTGAGAGACTTTGAAGTGAGCATTGTTAAAAAGCTTGAAAGTTAAATGACAGATCTATTTCATCTCTCCTTTTCCACATGCAAATGTTGCCATTCTAAGCTTTCCCTAACTACAGCATTTACTATTCTGGGATCGTGCTTGCTCCACAGTTCGACTTTTTCCAGATAAGGCCAATGTAGGCCATGTGAAAATAAATATTATGGTGCTGAGGCATAATATCTGTCTTTGAGACAGATATTTTTGAACAAATTGTATTGTTATCTGTGTTTGACAGACATATTATGGCAGAGCTCTCAGTTTTGAGTTTACCTCCTAATTTGTAGTTACCCTTACCCAGAAGCACACAGGGGGGAAAAGAGATGAAACACAGTGAGAGAAATAGCGATAAGAAACCGCCTTACATGAGTCAACTCTGGCCTTTCCTAGCTCTTGAGAAACAAGATGCAGCTGGCAGGACAATCCTCCATCCCCCACCTGCTCCGCTTGCTGTGTTATTTGAATTCTACCAATGTGACAAGAAACTGAGTTAGCAGAAAGAGAAGGGCCAGAGTCCTGATGCACCCAGTGCCCAAGGGCAATTTATGGGTTGCATTCAGTATTCACAGCATTCAATTCAAGTATTTGCACAAAAAGCCCCTAGAAAGAAAGTGTGCGCTTCAGCTGATTATTTGAATAATTTTATATTTTGTGAAAACGAATACATTTCGTAAAATGAATGCACATTTTTTGGAGTCACATTTTATTCTCAACGTGACTTTCTGAGGAAAAACTAACTAAATGGAAGAGTGGAAATCCTTGTGAAACAAAAGAGAGATTAATGTCTTTGAGCATTTGACTGATCGACCAGTTTAGTGACAGTTTTATCAACAACCACTGAAACACAGAGTCCCATTGAAACTGTTTATACAGTCTTAACTCTAGATATACTGAAGCTGGCTTGTCTTATAAATATTTAGAAATTACAATGTACACAATTATACAAGGGCCCAGGTTCCACTGATAAAGTTTAGATCATTACTGTTACGGTTACTTTATAGTCTTGATTTAAAAGATCCTGTGAGAAGTTGGAAATGCATGAGAATATTTTATAACAGGTAAAGATGGTTGATCTGCAGCTGTTGAAAGACTGGACCCAGGTAGCAGTAATTATTGCAAGACAAATTTAATTAATTTCAGGAAGTGGCTTCCTTCCTCATTTTCAGGATTTGGTAACAAAGTTAGGAAAAACTGGTGCGTTTGAAATAAAATGTCACGTGAGCAACAGGATGAGCAACATAAATATTTTCTTCTATATAAGGGGCATGTATATTTCTTTTTTGGTATTTTAGACTTTAATTATTAGTTTAATAGTGGAGATGCAAACAGGAAACAGTCAGGGACCGATAGGGTAAATAAGAACCCCAGCCGGACTTACACGTTGCGATTAGGTGGCACGGATAGTAACCATTCGGCTCCCAGTGCACTCCAGGGAACGCATAATTCTGAGATGAGAAGAATATTAATGCCATTTATTTCAATGTGGAAATATTTTTGTTTTGGTTCTTTATTATTTTCATCTTTACTTACTTAAAGGCTCTTCTGTTTAGATGCTTTCTGTATTTAGGAGGGGTTAGAAAAAGGAACGTGAACAGTGACATGCAGTACTGCTGCTATATTTCAAACAAAAAAAGTAGAAAACCGTGGTAAATGGCTTTTGGCCAGAAAAGATGTTACATAATGTTACACCCTGATGGCAGTGCTAACATAGTTGTTACATTCAGAGTTATGAATGAATGGGTGGATATGAAGTTATCCTTAGTGAAGCCAATTTATGTAATTGTCATAAACACACTGTTGTATGAAAAATAGTAATGATAGTAGGCAAATGTAAAGCTGTCACTAATAATATGGAATAGCACCAAGATAAGTTAAAATCATGTCTTACATCATGTGTATCCTATTCCTGGGGGAATGTTGTCATGGAAACATCCTGTAATGAAATAATCTGATCAGCATGCACTGAGACACACACACTTCTGTGTGTAGCACATGCACAACACACACACTCACACACAGTGCATTTACTGTACAATGAACAGGGCCTGGGAAGGTCCAGGTCTTGAGGTACTGTAACAGGATAAAGAGGGATGCATGATTTCATTCAGGAAGACAAGGATTGTCCACAGATAATCCTATTTCATCTTCGACATGAGCATTAATGTGTCTGTGCTCTTTTACAAAGCATAGATCCACTGCTGCCACGGACAGAGACCAGAGACACACACATGCACAGTGACCACTTCAATACTGACTCATTTTCTGAGGCACGCAGAGTGGACAATGTGAGAAAACACTTCAGAGCAGCCTCGCTGTGCTGAACCTGTTATTTCGTCTGGGCAGACAGAAGTTTGTGTTAGTGATAAGGGACAACAGCAACTCTGCTGTTGTGACATTTTACTCCCCTGTGCGGACACTAAGCACGTTTTCTTTACCACAAGCATAAATAGCAGATATCATGACACGACTGTGGACCAAGACACTTACTACATATGACCAGCAACGGTAACTAATGAACTACAGTAGTCAGTGGCAATGGTAATGTCTTTCCCCGATCTTGATCCACAATGAGATCCCTCTACAACATGGATTTTCATACAGTTTTGCACAAACATTCATGGCCCATGAAACCCACTAATTTTGATGATCCTCTGACTTCCTTTGTGAAATAACATCATATAAGTGATTGTCATGAAATTTGCTACATGATGTTCAGTGGATCAACCTTTGTGTTTCAGTACCTGCAAAACTTCTAAAATTCCCATCAGTCATTGCATTAAGTGCTGTACTGATGCATCCATATAGGCTAACTAGGCAGCTGCCCTAGCAGCAGCAAAATGTGGGCCAAAGAAAAAGCTGATGAATGTGTGAATCAAGCTGTTGGTGAGGTGCTCACAGCTGAGCACACCTTTCAAAGAGGATGAGAAGTTTTTCTCTGCAGATCTCTATGTCAATCTCTATAGGGACCATGCATCACAGACGGTGCACTCTTTTGCCAGAACATGAATGGAGCAGGAACGGGCAGATTGCTCAGAGCAGCTTTTTAAAAAACAGATAGGATCCTTCTATGTCCAGCTACAGTTTAGCTCCAATACTGTTCACACCACAAGCATGAGGTATAGATAAGCCTGAACCCAGAGAGAAGAGAGGCGAGGGGAAATTCTCACCACTCCACTCAGGAGCACAGAATGTCTGCCCTTCAGTGCATGTGTCTCGGTGTAACAATCAACAGGTAGCACAATTTATAGGCTAACTACAACAACAGACTTTTGCACAGCTGTTGTGTTCACTGTCACAGGTTGACATGTAACCACCAGCAGAAGCTGGAGTTTAATAAACACTCAGTACGGTTCAGGGCTGGTTTAACACTGTTTAATTTTAGTTTGTGAAGGCAAACAATCGCTGATCATGACAAGTACAGGGGGCCTTTGTCCCTAGTTATGGTATGTTGGTTAAGTAATAATCAGCAAATGTTAACATGCTGTCACACTAAAGCAAGATAATGAATGTGATAAACATAACACCTGCTAAGCATCATCTTGCTAGTGAGCTGTTGCTGTGACATGTTAGTGTGTCAACGTTAATATTTAGCTCAAAGTGCTGCTGTGAATTACACTGTGCCACATTTTCAGTAGATGAAAGCACATCTCTCATCCTGTTTATTTCACTGGAAATTCTACAGTCTGCTATCTGGTATATTTCAGTGTAACTAACCAGAGTGGCAAACAGCTTTGACCAACACATCATGGAGTCAAATGCATGGATGTATATTAGTAGCAGAGCACCACATCAGAAATGAATTGTTTTGGTGACAGGATGTTTTGCTGGTTTTGTTTCACAGGTACCTTCATCTCAGCGTTCTCAGTGCTGTGTGGAGCTCGCAGTGAGCTGATCTCAGAGAGAGGAGTGTGCTGTGTGTTCTGGCTTAATGTGGCAGCAGCCCTGATCCAGATACTCACAGCTGTTATCATGGTTGGGTGGATCATGAGCATCTTCTGGGGAATGGACATGGTCATCCTGGCAAGTCAGTAGCTGTCAGTCTGTCTCCATCTTTCTCGCTGGCTGTCCTTTATTCTGCTTTGCTTCATCAGCTTACATTTGAAAAATATTTTTAATGTTCTGGGTTTGTGAAACTAAACATGAATATATTAGTTGTCAATTGGTGATAAGTATTGATTAGTGAGACATTTTTACCTTCTATACCTTTTAATTAATGTATGACCTGTGAACAAATAGGTACTTTGTGACAATAAACTCAGTTGAGTGGCATTTTTTTCTGTTATGTTATATTTCATTAGAATTTTGTAACATGTGCATCGTCAATTTGATAATTTCTTTTGCAAAGTATTTTGGACTACTTTGTCTAAGTAGCTCTATTTAACCAAACTAGATTTCTCCTTTGAGTTGCTTTGCTGTACTCCACATGTTACATGAGCTATTCTTTCAAAGTAGCTTCCCCAGCAGTGATCAAATAGGTTTGTAATGTCAGATGTCAGTGTTAGGTTTAGCAGATGTGGGACATGGGCTGCTAGATCAGTGAATGGTTTCAGTGAAATATTGCTGCCTTTTAACAATCAGAGTCCCAGTTGCTTGTACAGCTAAAGCTCATATCTGTGTTTCATGCAGGTTCATTATGTTTTGGTCTGTTTGCCTTCCATCAGGTAGAATTTACAGAGCAAACACATCAAAAAGTATTTCATTGGTTTACATCTTCCTTCATCACCATGAGCATCTGCACTGTGGCTTATTTGACACAGTCGGCCTTCTGTGAATTCTCAAAATGTGGCTGACAAACAATCTCCTGTTTTAGCAGTGTTTGCAAAGACTAGAGTGCTCAGCTGTTTCAGGAAATTATTTAGCCTTCTTTTTCAATGAGACTAAATATTCATGACTCATTTTTTAAGATTTACTTCTTTAGTGGGCACCGAAAAGTACATTTGTTGTTAGTTCTGGTTTGTGGAGAGTAAGAATTTGCAGCTGTGGTCAAACACAAATTAGTTTAAAAGGTTCTTTACACTTCTTGCATCTGATTTAATAAAGATTGAATAAAAACAGAGGTAGATACAGAAAACAGAGATGGAGGGACTGGTTGATTTTAACACAGTCCTCTCATTGCACGAAGACAGCCTTTGAATTACCCATAATCCTACTGATAAGAGGTAACTGCTGCCTGCATGTGCATCCAAATGTATGTTAGTATGTAGGCCTGCAGAAAAGTCTACAGTAGTTGTGCACGTGTGTGGGAGTGAGCAGCCCTCCTGGTGTGTTTTTGTTCATGACTGTCTCTCTTTTTCAGGCCTCTGGACACGTCTTTTTCAGCTGTTGCTGCTAAAATCTTTATTTTTGTCTGAACTCACGTCTAGCAGAATTTTGTTGAAATTTATATTGAATATGAAAACCATTTTCTGTTAGAATTGAAGTCCAGATTCTCATACTGAAACGCTTCTAGGATCAATTATTTTTCAATTATTCATTACAAAAAATATTTGTATTTTTGGTAGTTAAGTTCTTATTCAGCTATTCACTTTTTATGTATGTGGCATATTTATGAGTTTTCTTCTAGATCAATGAATTATTTTTCTATCCCTGCTTCTCTTCCATGTTTCCTCCTAACTAATGATCATGGTATTATTTTCCTCCCACTGATCGTCTTCCTTCTGCCTCTTCTTTCTGTCTACTGTTTGTTCCTATTTGATCTTGCCATATCCTTGCTCCCTCTCACTAACATTATTCCTCCCACTCTCTGCCTGCCCCCCGCCTCAGTTTCTTCTTCTTCTTCTTTTTACTCGTATCATCTCCCTCGGTTCCTGCCTCCATCTCATTCAGCTTATTGATCCAGTAAAACCAGGGCTGTGTTGCAGTATTTATGTTCATTTGATCATGTAATATATCTGAATCAAAGTGAGGTCAGATGGTGACGACAGAGACCTATTTTCTCCTTCAAAGATCCTTGATTGTGCTGTTGAAAAAAAATTTTTTGTCCAAAAAGCCTGTTTTGCATCACTTGAATATAGTGAACATCACAAAACATAAACACATGTTTATCAACACATGACTAATTGTCTGTTTCCTGTCTCCTCTCTCTTCTCTTCTCCAACTGCTCTTCTTGTTCATGAACAAAGTTTCTGATGGTAAGAGTTGTTTTTTTCTTTCATTCGCTACCAGATACCTCATTATTATTATCTTAAATATAGTGTGATGTAGAAGTTTGTCACAGATTTAGTGATCAGTCGTCGGATGCTAAGTCAAAGAAACTAGTTACATTCATTTGGAACTTTCTCACAGTCTTAGAGGAATTACATATTATGGTTGGTATCCATGCAGACTTGGCCTAAATCTCATGAGCCCAAGGTTCAAATTTCATTCTTGACCTTGTGATTAGTCATTCCCTCCAGGATTTCACTGACACTCTAAAATGTGGCACAGTTTCTTAAAAATATATATTTTTATGTATTGTTATGTGGAACAGAAAACTACAGGAGCATGTGAAAAGTAAAAAATTATTAGCAATTACATTTTTCACACATTGTTTAGGTGTGATATTGCAGCGTGTGGTTCGGGTTAAGATTTAGCTCATCGACACTTTCATTTTTTAACATTTGGTGGATAATTGAGAAATGTCCTCAACTGACATTGTTTGCCAAGATTCAGAGCAACGTTTGACACTGTTTGTACCATGCTGTGTCTATTGAACAGTGCATTTGCACTACTGTGAGTAACCAGGGCTAAAAACTTAGATACAGTTTCCTCCTCATAAAATATTTGCACGACCAATTTCACAAGAATGTAAAACCTACAGTGCTTGCTAGCTCTTCCTTCTTCTTCTCTGCCTCTGTTGGCACATTGATCTGTTTGTTGGTGTGTAACCGCCACCAACTGCTGACCAGTGGAATAGTGTGAAACTGTCCACAGGATGGTGTATCTCAGAGTATAAATGCCACAAAACAGGCGCACACTCTTCAAATCACGCTCTATAGTGCTACTGTGCAAGTAGACAAAAAATCGACAGGTTGCCTTTAAAAGCTGGAGGTAATGATAAATGGCAAGTTATATTCATAAGCAGTCAAACATTGTTTTCTTTTCCCCTCCCTCTGTATGCCACTCTCCTCTTCCTCAGGCTGTAGAGACCAGGGAATTCCGCAAGATGTCTGAAAGACGTTGTTCATGTGTTAGCCGATGGATCACACGGACCCTTTGACCTTTTTAACCCCCCTGAAGCCGGACATTGATTATTACCCTCGTTATGACCTTCAGCAGAATCAAGTGACTGCACTCTGTGAAACACCATACACAATCTAAAGGAATTACAACAGAATGGAAAAAGAGACCTAAAAGTACAGTCACAAGAAATAGGATGGATGTGTTTGTATATTACTGGGTAAATTTGTTATAGTGATTTTTTTATTGTTTTTAAATTTGATCCATTTGACTGAAACCATTAATCTGTTAAAAATGTAGGTCAAATCCATATTTTGGATGTTTTTGATTTCTTGGAGCAAATGAAGAACAAAAGGTAATTT